>JASANA010010843.1:0-48099 GCA_030248095.1 Ptycholaimellus sp. GST1_10 | reverse complement strand
CCTGCCACTGGAATCGCACTCTCGGCCCTTTCAACTTGTCTTCACTTTGTTGAGAAGTTGTCGGGCGCTGTCCCATGCTTTGCCTCTGTCCTCTGGCCCTTTGGCGTCCTCCAACTGAGCTTCTGCCGCCCCTTCCGCTTTGCAAGCGTTGTTTGAAACGGGGTATGAATGATATGCATTTTGGCAGAAATTCGGCACAAGGTTCATTGGTTTCACCCTTCACCATGGTCACGAAATCTTTCAGAGCCCAGCAATTGGTAGGAAGGTGGCCTTTTCTGTGGCACCAGAAGCAGATTTTTGTTTCCAAAGCAGGGATGTTAGAGCGATTCCTTGTCGGATTTGCGGATGTGGAGGCCATATTGCCTTGCCCTCGGCCTCTTTGGGACCATTGGCCTCTGCCCCTACCTCTTTCTTTCCCTTGCTCCAAAGCAAGGGATTCTGCTCCTTCTTCTGCTTGTTTGCCGAAGCCCTGTTGGCCGAACACTAGGCTGAGCTGATTGACCGATTGCTGAGTGCCGAACAAATCTTCACTCCTTTTTGCTGCCAAAGCGCAATTTGCGACTGTGTCTGGGGCTGCCCCGCTGTTTAGCAGCGCAAATTGTAATTCAGATCGTAGGCCTCCTAGGAAAAATTGTCTGAGCAACACTGCCTGCGTGTCTGCAACAAAGGTGGCACTGATGGGAAAACGCTGATCGACAACTTTTCATAGCCTGGCCAAAAATGCCATGACCTTTTCTCCTGGCTGCTGGACAATGCCCTCGCAGACCGATAACCGGTTTACTTCTGGGGAGCTATCGAAAGTGCCGACTAAAGCGTTTCTGATTACATCGTAGCTGCCTTTCCCTTGAGCGCCTTCTGGCAAACCTCTGTAGGTGTCCAACGCAGGTCCTTCCAGGTATGGAACAATCAGTGTATGCCAGGTGTTTTGATTCTGGCCTTTTGCGCGTGCTATTTCAGCGAAACGGGTCAGCCATTGCGTGGCATTTCCATCTCCATAGTAGGCTTTGAGGCCCATGAGATGGTATTGGGGAGCGGGCGTGTTGCCCTCTAGATTGGCATCAGCATTTTCTTCGGTCATTTTGGTCTTTGCGGACTTCAGCTCGCTTTGGCGTGCAGCCAGAAGTCGAGGAGAGACGAGAGGGGGGGGGGGGGATAGAAGGAAGAGAGGAGGCTTAGGACAGAGGGGAGGGGGGAGGTGAGAGTGAACTTCTTGGCTCGGAGTCCGCAGAGCTAATCCAGGCCCCACGACAGAGCCAGGTTGCGAGGGTCTCTCACTACCCTATCCTGGATGTCGCTGCACAAGAGCGAGGACTAGGCCTGGTGAAACGAAACCATTGTAGGACTCTGGTGTGGTTACAACGGCAGAGGAGCAGCAGGGTTTTATCGCAAGGAAGCAGGAGAGAGGACTGATCTCAGAGGCCGGTCTAAGGTGCAGGAGCTGCCTTGTTGTGGCTACGCTCCAGACCTGAGTCATGCACCTTACAATCCCAATCAGTGAGTTTGGGAAAATAGTACCACAGGGGAAGAGGTGTAGTGTGGGGGTGATAGAACTTCATGTCGGGATGCTTGCATTTACTCGGAATGCCCCCATTAGCCAGCCATTGTCTATATTGCCAGATATTAGGAAAAGTTGGTATCCTGTACTTAGTATGGTGTTGAGTGTAGCCAAATTTGAGGTGTTTGAGGTAAATGCGGCCTTGAACTATGTCGTAATATGTAGCCTGCATCAATCCGGTTGCTTCATCCGGAGAACGCACTTGATTTGAGGGTAATCGCAGGTCTTCATGATCTTCTTGAGCAAGGGGGCACAAGGGGTAGCTCTTCTAGGTGTATAGGGGTAAATGGCCTGCCACGCTTACCACGAGCCACTTGTAACTCCCATCCTTGCAACTGTGGCCAGGGTCCTGCATTCTGAATCTTACCCTTGACGGTTGCAAGATCATTTAATTCTATTCTATCCCAGATACTACCAGTGGAGCCGTAATAGCCATAATAGTCGGGCAATTCTCCTGATGAAGGGAAGCAACGCCTTTCAGCATTAGGCTCTTGTCCGGATGCTTGGTTTTTGTTCATCGATGGAAGCAACTGAGTTGCTGGAGGATGGACATAGTCTGGTGGAGGGCATAGGTTGGGGTCCTCTAACTCCGCTGATCGTGGGTTAGCTATTTGCTGCTGCCCTTGCTGAGCAGGTGGATGTGAGATCCCCGCTGCTCCTTGGCCGGGCCCCGATAGAGTCAAATAGGGAGACTGGGGACACTGATATTGGCCATTTGGCTGTGGATTCTCCCCCATCATATTGGATGGTGGAAATGTGGGCCAGAACAAATTGTTGGTCCATTGTGGCTGATTGTGAGGAATAGAACCAGGGGTAACTCCTGTAGCAGGCATATATGCCGTCATCGTTTCTTGAGGGCTAGATTTAGGCAAGCCAAACGAATTATGAGGCCTGGATTGAACCACTGGAGGCATGAGCTGTGTGTTCACCTGGTGGTATGGGGCAGGGGAGGGTGGATAGGTGGAATATGGGGGTGTCCAATATACCGGGGGTGGTGGTGCATGATGCACAGGTCTCAGTGGAGCATGTTGCTGGTAAGTACTGTGTGGCTCTGCCGAAGGCAGTACTGAAGGCAACATAGATGGGACAGCCTGCGCTGGCGATGGTGGCCAAGGTGAGTTTGTAGCCAAAGAGTTGGCTGGCCAAGAGGAAATCAGGGCCTTGGGGTGGAATGGGAGATTTGGCTGGGAATGGCCATCGGGACAGTTTGTTGTGACAGCCTGGTGGCCTGACATCCCCGCAGGCAGAAAAGGAGGTGGCTGTTGGAGAGGGTATGGCGGTGGAAGCCGTTGGGGTGGGAGGGGCCAAGGCTCAGCTTGCGGCATGAAGGACTGGTGCCGGGGGTACTCGCTCTGCTGGGGGGCAGGAGTTTGAGCAGGCACATTGAATTGCCATTGCGATTGCTGGGCTGGGATTGGAGTGTACTGAGGCTCTGTTGGATAAGGCACGTTTGCTGGCATCAATAGAGGGGGAGGAAATATAGTTGCTGGATAAGGCGCAGGGGGATCACACGGCGTTGCCATGTGAGGTGGGTACTGGTAATTATCTACACCAAACTCCGGGGTCTGGAGAGGTGTGGGAGGCTGAAAGTAGGGATTAGCTGAGTCAATCGACATGCTCCAGGCTGGAGGAAGGAGTACTGGGGCGGGCCCTGTGTTTGATAGCCTGGCTATGTGAATCGACAGTGAAATATTCATCAAAATCAAATGACAGGGATGGGTCCCAATCCAAAAGTGGATCTTCCAGATGTGCTGCTAGCGTCCCCTGCATATTTAGCTGCTGTTGGCGTGTTGTGCAAAGCGGGGCCGTTGGAACTCACATAGGGCGGCCAGCAAACTGGATAGTGTTTCCACTGTACCCAGTGTCTGGCAATCCCGGTACTACCGGGGTTTGATCTTCACCCAATCGGTTGCGTGCCCAATTATCCCAAAAGGCTTGATCTGTGTTTGAAGTAAAAAGCTGAATTGGTCTGGGATGTAGCGATGGGGGTCCTGGGGGCTGTGGGGAGGGAGGGATGGTGGCAGTAGAGTGGAATGCTGACGCCTGCTGCCAGTGGCCCCCGCTGATCTCCGTTTGTGTAAAGGCTTCACGCCTGGGAGCAGGAACTATCGTTTGTGTTTCTTTATCAGCCAGGGGGAGGCGAGGAATCGGTTTAAGCAGCGGGACCATTTGCAGGTTTTGAAGGCTCCGTAGGAGCCACCCGGTGTTGGCTGGGCATTGTGGCACAGGCTGAATAGGATCCAATGGTCTGGTCCAAGTTGCTGAAGGGAAATGGGCGAAGCGTGGCAAAGGCCAATGAGACCAATCAGTGAAGTTAGGGAGCTCTCTCAGACTTCCTGTCTGATTCGGCAGCCCTATTCGGAGCCAATTGTTGGCGTAGGGCTGGGACCATGCGGGGGTGTAAATGTGTGTTGTATCACTTGACAGCAGTCTGGTTTGGGGCTGAGGTTGCAAGGGCTGCTGCAGTGGGACAGCTGGGGGAAGGGCACTATCAAGTAGGTGGGAGGTAGGATTGGTCGGGATGTCCCAGATTCTGGATTCGCCAGGGGAAAGCAGATGCGTGATCTGAGCCAATGTCTGCGCTGAGAGATTGGCTTGGCGTTGCTGAACCGTGAGTGGTGGGGAGTTGCCTGTTGCTCTGGACCACGGAGCCCGTGGGGGGTAGGGTTCTGGGGGGTCTTCTGCAGCGTCTAAGAAGGCCAACAGGTTCAACAGCCACTTTTCCATTCCTGGTTCTGGGAAAGGAGAAAAGGCTCATCCAGTGTGGCATGGGTGAGAAGGGTGAATGGAGTGCGGGTACGACGGGGTGGCATATGGGGAGAGGGAGGATAAGGGCATCCACTCAATATCTCCATTCCCAAGGGAGGAGTTGGATGAGAGGAAGCGTGGAGCTGGCTTTGTGTGTGAGGGAAGGGCTCTATGGCCTGGCACGGCAGGATGGGTGAGGGAGGGAAAGGGGAGGTGAGCAGGCGCACCCTCCTGGTCCACACCGTAAGTTGGCCCCTTTTTTCCTCTTCCCCCAAAAACAAGGGCGGGGATTCTTTTTTTGTCCTCAGAAGAGGATGCCTAGGGGACAGCTGAAGAGAGAATGATGGCTTCCCGTGTGGGTGATGGTAAGGGGCAAGAAAAATAGTGCGGCCATGGCTTGAAGAGGGATGATTGTGGGCTAGAGTGCTCGCTGATGGACGGTTGTCCTACTGCTTTGGTTGTTCTTTTTAACTACAGGCTACTGCGCCACATTGGACATGAGCTAATTTGGCCGGTTGTGAAAGCAACTACAAGGAGGATATACAGACGAAAAAGGAGCAAGCAAATTAAGTAAGCTTGTCCCAGAACTGGGCCTCTTGCAGTTTGGGCTGGCCGTTTGCGTCTGGAATATATCCTGCTGGGGGGCAGGCATAAACCAGCACGGGGTAGTTGGCATATTCCTTAACTGGTTGTAAACACAGGAGGTAGCCGCCTTCCACGTCTGTTAGGGACCTGAGGGCTGCACAGACCAATGGGGGGTCCATGAGAAAACCATGCCAATACATGGCAGGGCCGAGTAGCGTATATATGAGTTTTAGAGTCTCTCAATGAGCTTTGGAAGGGAAAGTGAAAGAGAAACTGTGATGGCGGCCAAAAGCTATTGTGTCTTTGAATGTGCAGAACCCAAAATGGGCCCAGCTAGCAAAAGCTTCATGTCCCTCTAACCCGCTTAGGTCAATATCACCATCACGCCTCCATCAGTGATGCCTTGACATTCCAAAGTAGACGGATTTTGGAGCACATTCAAGGAGTAGGCCTGCGATATAGTAGGCCATTTGTACTAGGCAGCAGCGATTGGAATATGGTTTGTAATGATTCCAAATCAAATTTCTGGCTGGGATGAGGAATGGCGCCGGAGAGACTAGCGGGGGCCAGTTTAGTCCATTCTGATCCATCCACGGAAGCCCTGGCCAGTCTTGTCTGAACAAGTCACGTGGCCCCCACTTCCTATCATCAGACTGATTAGTGGCTTTGCACATGCAGCAGAAGTCTGGTGAGAAGATGAGGTCCCTCCATTCGGGTGTGAGGAAAGCCATGTTCCGGTTGCCAGTATGCAAGGCCAGAGTCTTGAGCCGAGTGTTAGGGCTTGTCAAACTACCCGGTCGTGTGCTGGGAAGAATGTGTAATAGATTGGCATTGGCATAGGTAAAAGAACTAACATGCCAAATGATTGTCCAGCGGTAGGTAAATTGTAGGCAAGCGCTACAAGCGCGCAGGATGGGCAAACTTCTTGGATACTTGAAAGAAACGCCGCAGAGCCAAGGCCAGGCACCCTGAATACGCCGTCTGGTCAAAAATCAAGCGCCTCACTTTCTTGCCCCAGTCAGTATAATCAGCAATCTGCTGCAATACTTCAGCTGCCAGGTCAGACGTGACAGGAGTGCATAAATTTATTGTCGGGACTCTGTTTAGTGTTTGGGCTGTCCAGCACTGAACAAAGATGCTTGGCATGTAGTATGTTTTGAGATGTTCCAGTTCAGTGCGGCCTCTGATTAGGGCTAATTGAGGCCATGGAACCGTGCTCATGAGGCAACAATAGGGGCAGGCTCGAAGGATGTATTCTGGCGGTGATACTTTCGCTGGACAGCGATTAGCATGCACTGTGAATTGAAACTTGTTAATCCTAGTGCCCTCTTTTAATGGTTGACCGTGTCCTACTGTGAAACTGGACACTAGGAGAGTAGAGCGCTCCCCTAGTTTTGCAGTGTGTCTATGAGCGTCCGTGTGGAGAGGAATAATCGAAATTGGACTAATAGTTGTTTCACTTCCCACCACTGGGATCTGATAGGGCCATTCCTCATCTCTTAGCCCTGCCAAATCGGCCAAAACTGCCTTGCGCATTGGTCTTGTGCCTGGGGCAAATGGTCCAAAATTGCCCTGGCGTCCTGCGGCAGGCAGGTGAAACTTGTTTTGAATTGCAATCTGCTCCCAATTGCTCCAGGTTGCTGGGTTAGGGTTCATAGCCTCATTCTGATAAATTGTCCAGGGTAACTTATTTTCGCGAATGGGCAGGTAATCCACCGGCAAATCTGCTAATGCCGTTTCTGAGAGCCATGTATGGCCCGCTAGCCGTGAGGCTGGTGCTCGCAATGGCCACCCTGGTGCTTGTTGACAAAAGCCAACAGCTTTCGAGAGAGAATGGAAGATCGCAAAGCGGGGGAATGCCGATCTGTTTGCAGAAGCTACTCCAATCTGCTTCTCAGCTCCGGATAGGTTGTCTGGGGCATCCCCGTTCTCTCCAAGTGAAGTATCAGCCATCGTGCTCCATCAGGCTACCGTGGCACTGTAGCCTCTTTGATTGCCTGGTCAATGCAACTCCCATTCACTTCAGTGCTTTTCAACCACAGCCCAAGTCCAGGTATTGGGTCTTAAGGCTATCCTTTCACTACCAGGCAAAGGGTGAGGTGTGAAAATAGGGGAGGGTAAAGCTGCTGCTCATTGGTTGGTTCTTTCTGGTCTGGCCCCTTCAGCTGTTGCCTCACTGGGGTCTGCTCTGGGCCTGGCGGCGGGTGGTGTATCCCGAAGGGAGTCTTTGGCCGAAGGCCTTTACACTTCCCTTTGCACCGCATTCCACACCTACCCTTCCCCCTTGGCTTACTGCGCCGAGGGGAAAGTGTAATGTCCTAGATCCAAGCCTGAGGAGTGTGAAGGGACTTGGGCATTACACTTGCCACCTCAGTCGAGATGAAGCAACTGAATCAGCGGGGGTTGTGGTTTGTCCATGAGGGCAGGGCTGAAAATGTGCTGCACCTCACCTGGCCTTGTTTGTCCATGATGGCAGGGCTGAAAATGAAGCTGCAGCAATACAAATTGCCGATGATAAGGGGAACATGTGTAAATGCCCGTTGGATTCTATGCATTTCCAAATCGTTGACGGCCCAAAAATGGCAGTAAACTGCTGAATAGGAGAATGACTGGAGTTTTTCAGAAAGAAAACACTGTTGGGCGGGATGGTGTTGTTATGAGCCAGGGGAGGTAATTGCTATCCGCTGAGGTCTGGGGGTTATGGTAGCATCTCCACCTGCCTCCACTCTTCACTTCCCCTCTTACTCCTAGTCTTCCAGGTCAATCTAAATCAAAAATGGCTCCGCCGCGCTCTAGGCTAGGTGTAGGGTGAACTTGGCCTCTCCACGCCGTCGGCCGGCGTGCTGAAATCAGCAACCAGCTGCATCTTCATGGGGTGCCAGCCGATCTCAAAGAACTCCACTCCAAGACCCGGCTCTTTGTGGTGGACCATAACGCCATCACTCCTGATGAGATCAAGGTGCAGGCAGAGGCTTACCCGCGCACCAACATCATCTTCGTCAGGTACTATTGTATCCAGGTAGAGGACATCAAACATGTCCTTGAACGGACAAAAACGGTATGCTCGTCCGCTGCTAATAGCTTCTCTACTTCATGTCCTATTTTTCTATCAGATGCTGGCTGATGCTGGACAACGGGGCTGGGTGCAGTGGAACATCCTAGGCCTTCATGTGATTGATTCTCAGATATCCTTTCCCCTTTGGCGCATGATCAAATAGGATTGCGGGTTAGGTGGACATTGGGTGCAGCATCTGCTGCTTTGGCTACAAGATTGGAGCCCGGGAGGAGACGGATGACGGTGGAAGCATTCACCGCTTCCTGCCAGAGCCAGACGTGTACCACTACAACAAGGGCTACCAACTGGTTAGCTATTCTATTTTGTTCACTATTGACATTGGGGTTGATAATTGGGCTGGCCAAAGTATTTAAAATTGTCTCGTTTTCTTCCAATTGTAGGCCACGACTGTGGCCAGCTTTGGGGCAGAATTGGGTGCGGAGACCCTCATTGGCTGCCGAAAGGTTACTTGATCTTCCTGCCAGATATTGTGTAAAGCGATTTGGGAGGTTGGCAAATTGTTGCAGAAAGCCAATGTGGATCAGTTTAATGCCAGGGTTGCGCGGGGCACTGATGATCTCCTGCAGGTGCTGGAGCGCCGTTGAAACAGCAATCTGATTCTACAGGTTGCTGCACGGGATCTGCAGTGTCAGTGAGACACCCTCTATGCGCCCCGGCTGGCACCCAACCTGGTGTGGGGGCCCTCCTGTCCCATCACCGTTTTACGCAGCCACGTCCCTTGAGGCTGTAAGCTGGCTCACACTCTCCCCCCCTCTATGCGGGAATGAGATCATGCTGTTGTTGTCAGGGGAGCCTGCTATTCCCAACAATCTGGGCCGCGCTCTAGCTGATGAGCAGCAAGGTCCAGCAGCAGGCTCTCGGCCAGTGCGTCTGGTGGTGGAGCGAGAGGCTGGGAGTGAGGACAATGCAGTACGGGCAGGTGATGTTGAGGATGGGGCTGGGAGTGATTCACCCCTCCTCTTCTGAACGTGAGAGTCAATGAATGGCCCTTTCCAACTGTTGTTCTTAGTTAGCCATAGGGGGAAGCGTGAATATGGGAATGGTGCTGCCCATTAGCTACTGCTTGCTGATTGTTTTGCCTAGTTTTTCTGATTATTTTCATAACTTTTCAGCTACCTCCCAGGCAATAGTTCAATCTCAGGGCATGATTTGTGTGGGTTGTGTCCAATCCAACAGATAATGATCCCATCTTATCTTGCTTACAATACAGCCCTGGCAGTTTAAGCAAAAGCGCCTCATTCCATATCATTCTCTCAGCTTCACAGCACATCCGAAACTCTCAATCCGCACAATGGCTCCTCCTTCCAAGCTGCCCCCGCAGTCTTCCAAGCCTGCAAAGGCTGCCACCTCCACGGAGTCGCAGTCCAACGGTGCAGACAGTGCCTCGGGTTCAAGCTCCTCCCGGTCTTTGCACCAGTCCTGCCCGCCAAAGGCAGGGAAGAGAAAGCAAACGAAGGGCATGAGTGTCGTCCCCAGAGCAGAAGCTCTGACAAGGGCTGAAGTTGGAGCTGCCTCCTGTGCTACTCCAGCGCCCTCTGCCTCAGCTCCGCGGATGGTGATGAGGCCGCCGGTGAAAAGACAGTGCACTGCGGTAATCCTTCTCTATCCGACTAGGTGATATTTTAAGGCTGTATTGAGTCCTAGGTGGCTGAGATGGTGGTGCCGCCGGTGGGGGCTGAGATGGCGGCTGAGGCTGGGGGAGCAGTAGTTCCTGCGTCAGGAGCGGCGCCTGCTGCTGCGATACCAGCAGTGGAGATCGTCGACAGCCCCCCGCCTGGGCCTGTGCCTGCTGTGGCTGTAGGAGGCGAGGCTGGAGAACCAAGGCCGGTTGTGGAGGGACAGGAGGAGGCTGTGCCAAGGCCTGTGGCTGCGCCAGTGCCGATACGGCCATCGGGTTTTGCAGCCGCCGCAGGAGCTTCGATTCCTGGCGCCCTGTCCGCACTACAGCTGCAGCAGCTCCTCCACCTGCTAGCTCAGCAAGGGCTGCTTCCAGGAGTGCCTTGGCTGGGTCAACATCAGATGGTACGTGGCTAGGGTGTCTGTGAATCTAGCTATGTTGATGTGCAAACTGTGAGTTGGTTGAAAGGAGTACGGTATGCCGCAGGCACCTTGGGGCTCAGCGGGTTCAACGCCAGTACAGCAAGCACTGGTGCTGCTGGGCAGTGCGCTCAGTACTTTGGAAGGGCCCCGGCCAGAGGATCATCTGGTGGAGGAGCAGATCTGGCTGGAGCTGCAGCGCTTGCGGCCCAGGTTCGATGCGCTCCTAATGCATAGCCAGACACTGACAAGTTTGGTGTTTAACTCGGAATTCGAATCTGAAGCTAAGGGAGGCAGTTCTTTGTTAGGAGGAAAGGGTGCTCCTGGCATCCGCCGCTCTTTCAAGAATCATCGTCAAGGCTGGCATTGCCGGATAGGCCAGCGCAAAACCGCCAAGGATGTCGGCAACCCCAACCGAGTCTCTTTTGCTTCTCTTTGCCCAGATGGTGTAGAGATTTGGGTAGAATGACAGCAATTCACTCCGCGTCCTTGCAAGGAGGTGGATCAACTGACGGAGGAGGCACTGCGGCTGACGGGACTGAAGGAGCTGCCTGTCGAGGAGCCAGGCTGGACCATGCGGCAGCAAACTAGGAAGTGGGGCGGGGACGGCGGGGAGTGGGGCGGGGACGGCTGGGCTTGGGGCGGGGACGGCAGGGAATGGGGCAGGGGTGGTGGAGGCTGAAGCATCCTCGCGGGCACAGCGGACTTCGCGGCGCCAGTCAAAGACGGTGGAGGCGCGTGCAAAGGTGGCGGAAGACAGTTCTGCGCCTGGTGGCAACCTCGGGAGTCCTCCGCCACTGGAGGGGGAGGAATTGGGGGAAGAGGAGGGGGTGGGCGGGTTTCCCAGCGGCGTCGGGGCCTCCTTCCTGGATCCTGATCCCAGTTTTACCCTTCTTTGAATTCGTTGGTCATTTGCAGTCATTAATTATTTCCAGATTTTGTGGAGTCGGAGGAAGGGAAGCAATGCGCCATTCTCAGGTGTAATGGAAAGGGAGGGAGGCGCATTGCAGGCTCCCCCTTAACTGTGGCCTATGTTGGGGCCAGGGTGAGAAGTTAGGGAAAAGAGGCGGGGCAAAAGGTGTTGCCTTTTAGGTGTGGCTGTGGAAGCAGTCTTGGGCCGTTTGGGGCCGATTGTCCCTCCGTGAAATTCTCACGCCACTGTTGCTTCAACATCTTAGGTCTCCTCTTGCCTCCTCTAACACCGCCGCTCGTCAACTTCCTTTCTTACTTCACCGCAGCTCTTCAGGTGAGGCCTTCTTTGTTTGGCTTATATCTTCTTTCCTCCAGTGCTCGCTGCCAAGAGAAAAAGGGTCCCTAAAAAGGGTGCGTCTCAATTGAGGATGGTAGCCGCTCCTCAGCGCCGGGATCGGGTGTTTCATCAGCCAGTGGAACATCGGGTGCTCCCTATTCTTTGTCCTCAGCGCATGACGGCAGGGAAATTGCTCATAGTTCAATGCCCCATTATCATTAGTTCATTTCACTCAATGGCATAGTTTTGGCCCAGAGAAACGAGAACTTGGAGCTTTCAGCTGATGTTTCTGATTCAAGCTTTTATCTTGGCCTAAGAAATTCACTGATTGCTTATAGGAGCGGCCCAATTATGAGGGGCTGGAGGGGGAAGTGCACTGTTGCCGCCGCCCGCAGGCTTGTCATCGCTAAAACGGTGATGATAGACTATTTAAGTCCCCCATATTTTGTTGCATAGGTGTACATGATTACCCATGGAAGTGGACTGGAACTGAGCTTCTCTATGATGCGCAACTAAATCGTCTTGCGATGGGCAGAAATTAGGCCAGATGACGATTGGTCTTGGGCCAAGAAACGGGGCAGGGGGAGGGCGGCATATTCAATGAGTCCCTCTTGCAGTACAGTCGCCCCCAAACGTGAGGCCTGCTTTAAAGGCACGCCTTCCGAGATCTCTCAGGCCAGGGGGTATTGTATAGCCAGCAAGCAACTATTGCAATGTATGGCAAAGCGCGCAGCAGAGGGGAGGCGCGGCCTCCATTGCGAATTCAAAGGCTACTTCCAGTGACAACGATAAAGTTTTGCCCTTGGTTCATATCTGTCAAAATTGATAGAGACATTTTGATAGCTAAAACCACGTGGCTAGTAGTCGAAGCTATAGCCGGGGTTAGGAAATGATAGTTGTTTTGCTACTTTCCAAGGGTATCCAGCAGTCCCCCATTGATGAATTTCTTTCCCCGTTTTTAACAGAGGAATCAAGCTATGGCATTAGCTGTCCATGTCTGAAATTCACTTGCAGGTTTTTTTTCCAAGTGTCCTTTTATGCCAAAGCGCAAACGCTGTGAGGCAGACAATAGCAGGGATCGCAGCACATTCATGGGGAGAAATTTTAGAAGGTAAGGAAATTTAGCAAGGTTTGATCGCTCGCTGCAAAAAGGGCTGCTGCTGCTGTCCTCGCCCGCGCCTCGTTGCCAGGTTGATTTCTGCTGGCAAAGCTAGGATTCGGCCTGCCAACAACGATGTTGTTGCTTGGTTGCAGATTTGCGCAGTTTTGCCTCAGCCACCACTTGGCCTGTTTTTGCAGAGTTAGGTGTTAGAAACGGCTGTCAGCATCAGGTTAATTCCCCGACAGTTCTCGAGTTCAATTACCCAATCCCAGTGTCAGCTGTAACTGGCCAGCTCAGGCTTTTGTTTTGCAAGAAAATGTAGTTGTTTCATTGCAGGTCTGTGGCTTCATTGCAATGCTCTGCTGTGGTTTTGCCAGCAACTTTTGCCTACTCCCATCAGCACCAACGGTTCTTTCCTCTATCTTACTGGTCCTGGCTGCAAAGCCTTAGGATGACAGGACGGAATAGGTTGTGCTTGTTGGTAAGCGGCTTTGTTGGCAAAATTGCACACTTTCGGCCTGGCTAGCAAAGGGTTTGCTTTTTCAGAGTGAGCTGTTAGAATCAGCTGGGTACTACAGAATAATTTTCCACCAGTTCCCATATTTGATTGCCCAAAAACTCATCTCATCTGCAGGATGGCAGGCTTGGAATTTTTGAGTGATCGGGCACGGAGTGGGGAAATGGTCAGGAGAAAAGGCACTCAGTAGCTTTTCTGGGGCTTTGCCAACTGCAACTTCGTCCATACCAATGAGCTTCAACGGTTTCTCCTTTTTTTTCCTAATTATTCTGACCCAACCAGGGACAGCAAGCAATAGTCTCATAAGTTAGCCAAATAGCAATATTGCAGGAAGGCAGGGTGCATTCTGATTGTGAAAGGCCATCAGCCCTGGCAGCCGGGTAGGTGAAAGGCTGCTGGCTAAGGGGCGATAGCAGTCGACATCTGTCTACCCTAGCCAGCCAAATGTATTAGTCTCCCTTACCTACAGCGTATATGGTGGTGGGGATGTTGTACTAATTGACAGATTGTTTGCGAAGAGCTCAGCTGCCAGGAATACTGATGGTGGCAACAGCTCCCCGCCATCAAAAAAGCCATTGGCCGCTGTGGCAGATTGTGCTGGTGCCACTGGGATCATAAATTTGGCTGATGCTTTTCTGGTGACAAGGTTTTATAATGGCGTCAGTTAGACTGACTTGTTCTCCAGTACTATGGTGGTGTTTTGAAAGGGAGTCAATGTCCGTTGCTCATTGCATAAACATTGCAAATCTTGTTTTGTCGGCCCAATGCAAAAAGAGAACACGCCTATGGACTGGCGGATGAACACTATCTTTGGCATGGAGATGGGGAGAATGGAAAAATGAAGAATTTGCGGCAATTCTCAGGCCCATCAGCCGCTATCCCCTTTCCCCCTTCTTGCCTGCCATCCCCAGTCAGGATGCAAGAGTTCTTCTTCTTTGGCCGGCTCCTGGTATCTCCCTTCTGTCCTTTCTTCTGGCCTTTGACTAATCAAGGGCTTGTCCTTGTGAAGGGAGTGCAGCGGCATCAGCGTCTGCCGCCGGTGCGGGTGAACGGGCTGTTCAGCAGTGTCTGGTGCGCTGGGATCGTGGACTTCAAAGTCCATCCTCCTCTCCACCTCCTCCCCGGTCGCTGGGGGGTCGCGCGCTGTTCCAGCTGTGGACTCTGTTTCCATTTCGGTAGCTTTCCCATCGGGTTCTTGTTGGGAGTAGGGGACATGGAGATTGCAAATGCACAGGCTTTGACGGTGCGGATGGCGGTGATGTAGTGGGGGGTGAAGGAGAGCTGGGAGGTCCCGTGAGTGGTCATCGATGCCTTCTTCGTCTTCCACACTTCAGCTCAGTAAGCCAAAGGAGGTTCCCTGTCATAATCTGATGAGAAAGGGGAGGTTGGAGGGACCAGGTGAGATTCGTGCCCCTTCTGGACAATCGCCTCCCAGCAAACTGGTGAGCTGAGGGGGGGGGGGGTAATTGCCATTGTTCTAGTGGGGGGGAGAGAATTGAAGGCGGTGGAAGGAGAGAATGGAAGACTGGGGGCGGGATTGCTGGCGGCGCCGACGGCCTCACCTACTTCTCCAGTTCCCAGCGCCGGCACGGGCACTGGCCTCTTGGCCCCGGACGTCTGTGCGGTTGGAATCACCTGCTCTCTTCAGAAGGGGAAGAGGTGGGAGCAGTCCTGAGGGGATTTGTCAGGTGGGCAATGGTGATGGATCCCTGCCAGCCTCCGCACCTGCCTCTCCACTCTCTACAGGGTTCGAAGTTGATGACCTACCCATTGGTGGCGATCTGGACAGCCCTGTGGTTGGGCTCCAAAGAGGGTGGGGGAAGGTTGAGTCGTGAATCATTTGTCAGGTGAATGATGGGAGCAGCGTCGACACCAACATGCCCGCCTCTCCTGCACACTCTCCATCTACTTCGACAACAGCCGCGGCAGCTGGCCTTCTACTGCTAGCTGGAAGTGCCGCCTCCAACCACTCCCGCCACCTCACCGGCGTCTGCTGCCGACCTCTCTCAGGTTAGCATTGTCAGTTGCTTGCTAGAGAGCTCCTTTTGGAGGAGAGTATACAGATGGTGAGGTCTCTGAATTTGACAGGAAGTGAAGACAGGAGGCTTTTGCGGCACATGTCAGGGCAAGGGGGAAGTTTGATGCTGTTCTGGCTGCGGGAGAAAGCTTGGGGGCCAACATCAGCGGCAGGATCTTTCTCAGGTATGTTAATTTGTTTTGTCTACCTCTCAATGGTCTTCTGACTCTAAGCCACTCTGCTCCTTGTAGCCTCCCCGCATCAAGACCAAGGCCACCGAGAGGCTACTGGAGGAGGAACAACGTTTGCGTTGCCTCTGGGGGATCCAAGAAAGGGTCGGGGGCTTCGTTGTCGCCGATCACCAGATTGCTTTGGTTCTAGTCTCCTGGCTTTCCTTTCCAAGGGGATTCGGCAAGAGTAAGGTTATTTAGGCTGTAGCCCGCAGCCGAGCCCGAAGAAGACCTGCCTTCACCAGCCCGTCAAGCCCCACGCCGCCTCCAGCATCCCTACACCCCTGCTCGTCAACACAGCTGAGTCTAGCGGAGAAGGTGTCAGTGTCAATTGTACACTGCGAGTTTGGCTGCTATGAGGAATATTTTGAAGAAAGTGGAGATGAGGACGGTGAAGGTGCAGCTGGGCTTGGTGTGGGAGCGGCTGTGCATCTCAGTTCGTTGTCCTCTACGGCTTCTCTGTGTCCACTTCAGGTGTGGACTATTGGTAATTTAGCCCTAACAGTTTCCTGATTCCCTGGGTGAAAGATCGTATCGGGGGCTGGGAGTGACTCCGACTCGGACTCCTCTTCCAACTCTGTCTACACTTCCGACGCAAGTGCGAGCCCGCCCCATCGTCACAAGCCGTGTCAGTGTCCAATTTCTCGTCTAACGAGTTCCGAGGACAGTGACTAGAGGTCTTCTCCTATCCCTGCCATTAGGAGGAAAGTAATTAAGTCATAGTTCCAGATGGGAGGCGGCGTTGTTTTCACTTTCTTCCCTTGTTTGGGTTTTGGTGCTTTCTTTTTGAGGTCTGCTACGGGTACTGATGCGCCAGTGTTGTTTCTTGCCAGGTGTGGCCTTTTGCCTTCGTTGATGGCCCTTTTTTCTTGTTTGATGTTTGGCCTCTCCAGTTTCCTTGCGAGAGATAAAAAAAAAACTCATCCACTAGAAGCTGGATGCGCAGCATCACCGCAGGGCTGCTAGGTGGCTATTATAGTCTAAAGGACTCTGGCTAAAGCACAAGTGGCAGGAAAGTGGCAAAGAGTCTATAACTACAGAATGATACAGCAGGATTGGACTTGCTTTGGAAATATGGCTAGACGAGGGATAATTGTCCGCGGTATGCGTATGCAGTCACGGAGTGCTCCCCAAGGGGTAGATTGGTGCAACACCTCTACTCGTTCATGCTATGTTTCAGGCCAGGCACAAAGGGGGTGAGGGAACAGCAGGGGTAATGTGCGATAGTTCTGTTGAAAGAAAAGTTGGGAGATGGTTCTGGGGGACCCCCGCCACGCATAGTTGAGTTTTGTTGCCAGGTTGGGGTTAGAGGGAGGGGGAAGAGAGCAGTGAAAGGGCGAAGACTCAAGCTGCTCTGGATAATGTGGATGGGGGAATCATCACTACTCTGTCCGGTTATGTTTCAGGGTAGATAGAGGCGAGGCATGAAGGCAAAAAGTGCAATATACAGTTCTCATGATGAGTGGGAGGTTGGGGGGTGGACTTGGGAACTCTTTGTCAGCCTTGAAGTGACTCTATTGTCAGATTATGGTTTGAGGGTCATGTCCATGCCAGACGGGGCGGAGTAGCGATCCGCCCTCCCGGCGGCCGTCACCACAGGGAACCTTTTATTCTCTTTTCCATGGGGGAGTTCTTCTCATGAGCATACTTCTAAAAGAAGCAGCGGGCGTCAAGGTGGTTTTCTAATTTGGTTGGGAATGGTTTCTCGCGGCTTATTTGGCCAGGTATGGACTGCGCCCCCTGGGCTTTTTGTATGCACCGCCTCTGCTCACGCCCGCTATGTTTCAAGCAGGGCACAAGAGGGGCGAGGGAATGGCATGAGTAATGTGCAAAGGTTTTGTTGAAAGAAGAGTTGGGGGTTGGTTCCAAGGGATCCCCATTAAGCGTGGTTGAGTTTCCCTGCCAGGTTAAAATTATGGGGGGAGGAGGAGGGCAGTGGCAAAGCAGTGGCTCAACCTGCCCTTGGTAGGGTGGACGAAGGAGCCACTATTACTCAGTTGTCGCATGTTTCAGGCTGAATAGAAGCAGGGGCCTGTAGAAGGTAGTGCAATGTGCAATACTCATGTTGAACAGGAAGTTAGTGAGTGGACTTGAGGGGGCATGTCGAGCTCAAAATGGCTCTGCGGCCAATTGTGGGTGAGAGGGAGACGGAAGGTGGTTGGAGATCGGAGGCCCAATTAGGGGGGCCTAAGCAGGCTGTCAGCTAGACTGCAGCAAAAACCGCAGGGCAATATGCGCAATGCCTGGCCGGGGGCCAACGGATATGCGCTGAAACGGCTGGCTACAGCCACTCGCACCACTCCCCATTCACAGCATAGATCCCCCTCTTGTGGCACCCACAGCAATGGCCTCCAATGGCTCCTTCGACAAAGACGGCAACTACTTCCTGCCTTCTCAGGATGAGGGCCAGGCCAGCCGCCCCCGCACCAGACGCTGCCTCGAGAGGTTCTTTTGATTTGCCATTTACAGATGCGTTCTTGTTATGGCCTGTGGTTGGGAGGACAAGAGCGAGGAAGAGGAGCCGGTGAAGATGAGCGGAGGGGGAGGAAGCGGGGCTGGGGTTGGGCAGGGGGGCGGTGCCAGGGGTGGGCAGGGAGGCGGTGCTGTCTCCACCTAGGCAAGGCCATCTCCTTTGCCTCCCCGTTTTTTGAATGTGTATAGTGCCTCTGGTTGCCTTATACAGTTGTAGTTAGAGAGAGTAGTTTTCCAGTGGTGTTAATTAACACGGGGATTCAAGTTAGGTACTCATCAAGAAGGAAGGAGGAGAGTTCAAGTGTGCTTCCTTAAGGTGCCAGGCCTCCCGACTGCGCAGACCTGGGCCATAGTTCAACTCAGTCCTTCTATGTTACGGGCTGGGGAGATAGAACTATGGTGGATACTAATGGTAATGGTAGTACTCGAGGCCTTTGTTCCACTATCTAGCTAGTACGGCTGGCTCAGTCAATAGCTAAGGACAAAGGGTGTTAGCGAACAGTGGCAGTGTTGCCATGAAGGTTGCTAGTTTGTGATCGCATTGGTGTGTCAAGCAAATGTCAGGTCATGGGTCGGGTTGTCTTGGTGTCCTGGTTGCGACCAACGAAATGTCCTGATGTCCCAGGAAATGTGTGACACTCCCTCTGACACTCATAGGTCTGATGGCAACTGGTATTCCATGGGCGTGGAACACCATTCGCGGTTGTGAGAGTGGTGAGTGTTATGATAGTGCTCCTCTGCGACAGGCAAGATATCAATCATTCACATACGCACAAGAAGCATAACGAAGAAAAGTTTTAAGCTGCTCTGTTTGAGTGCAGCGCAGTGTATGGCACTAAAGAATCATTATTGCTGTGACTTATCGCAGCAGACCAGTGCTGCCAAGTGTTATCGCAGAGTACGCTGCGATAACTGACCCCGGCACTGGTCATCCCTCTCTTTTCACAATTCTCTCTTTTTTTCTCTTTGCGCTTCTCTCAGCGCTTTCTTTTCTCAATTCTCTTTGCGCTTCTCTCTGCGCTTCTCTTTTCTCAATTCTCTTTGCGCTTCTTTCTGCACTTCTCTTTTCTCAATTCTCTCTGCGCTTCTCTCTGCGTTTCTCTTTTCTCAATTCTCTTTGCGCTTCTCTCTGCGCTTCTCTTTTCTCAATTCTCTCTGCGCTTCTCTCTGCGCTTTTCTTTTCTCAATTCTCTCTGCGCTTCTCTCTGTGCTTCTCTTTTCTCAATTCTCTTTGCGCTTCTCTCTGTGCTTCTCTTTTCTCAATTCTCTCTGCGCTTCTCTCTGTGCTTCTTTTTTCTCAATTCTCTCTGCGCTTCTCTCTGCGCTTCTCTTGTATTCCCATAAACTCCAGTTTTTCTTTCTACTACCATAAAGGCCTTGTTGAATCGCAAGACAAACGAAAAGGATTTTTATCCCCAAACACAGGTTAACTAACTGCTCACTGGAATATATACAGGGGCCGGGGTGCGAAGGTAAAAGAGAACATGTACTATTTGCCCTTGTTGGCAAATTGGGGTTTATCATTATTCTTTTTCAGGATGCCTCTACGGGGCAGCGGTACAGGTTGTTGTGGTGGTCGTGGTGAGGGCGAGTGTGGGGGGAAGGGGGGTGATTGCGAGGTGGGTGTGGAGATGTTTGAGAACTGCGTCTGTAAAATAATGAGGTAATTTGCATATGCTCCTCAACACACTGTTTTTCAAACATTAGGGAAGGCACTGAGGTGATGGCCTGATTCAATGCCATTTTGAAGGTTGGATGATGCTGTTGAATTTGGACTGGGAGGAAACAACTTTCCACCGGGGGCTGTTCTACGGGACGCGGAGGTGATGTGGACAATGGTTCGCATGTTGACACTGTTCCAATTACGACTGTGTCCGGAATAGGCTTTGCATCAGTAGGGACTTGCCGTACGAGCAGTGCAGTAAGGGTGGGTGCATCTGCGGTGGAAGGCAGGGGTAGGTCTAGAATATGTATTGGTCCTGCCCTTGAAGATATGCCTAGGACAGGTTTGGGACTGAATTTGTTAGGAACTATGGTTGAATGTTCATCAAGGACTGTTCGGGGTTGCCGGATGCAAATGGGGGGAACCGAGTGTTGAAGGGGTGTGTGATCTGGGCAAGCAGTTGCGCAACAGTGAAGATTATGTATCTTAGGGGCACTGCCTTCTGGGTAAAGAGCTGCGAACTCTTGGCGACTAGTAGCTGCCAGCTTTTTCCTAGTGTCATCATTGTCGAGTATCGCCATCAATGCTGGTATGGGAGCGGTGTGATGTACATCTGCTGTAGATTGCAATGTTCTCACACTTGGTGGTGGCTGTGGGAGTGGCCGTTTTGGCAGTGGTGGGAGGCGATTGCCTGTGTGGCGGTGGAGGGGTGGTTGTCCCCTGCCGCGGCGAGCTGTTTTGGTGACAACTGGTCGGGAAAGGGCTAGCAGTGGGCTTGGTGTCTTGAATTTTGCCGACTGAAGAGTGCTGTCGACGGGGAGTACTGGCTTGTCTTTTGATATTGAATAAAGATTAGTTGGGGAATTGTGGGGGGTACGTCAGTAAAGGTAAGTGGATGGGGTGTAGGTAGTCTGTTTTCCAAAGGGAGGCTCCCAGTAGAGGATGGACTATCCACGGCTTCCGGTTCGAGGCCTTGCGTAGGTAATGTAACCCTAAGCGTTGTTGACTTATTGTTGGAGGAAGGCTGAATGCCAGTAATGGGGCTCTCTGCTGCTTCCGGCTCAAGGCCCTGGGTGGGTGGTATGAATCTTACCCGTGATTTGGCAATGGCGGGTGGTCTAACTTCTATAGTGGGGGGAGGTGTTTTTCGTCTAGCTGCTATAATTTTGTTGGCTAAGGTTTCTTCTATTTCAAGTTCCATGTCGTCAGGTGAGTCATCATCAAGCTGTGTTTCGATAGCTTGGGCTGGGGGGGGGGCTGGGAGTTTCAGTTGAGTTGGGTGTGGGTCTGGGATGCCAAGTTCATCTGGGGGGGGGGCCAGTTCATCATATTGGTGGGTGGTGGTTGTGGATTCCAAAATTTCTGGTGTGAATTCATGAAATGGTTTGTCGTGATTGAGGTGTGTTCGACAGAGGTACCCAGTGGGGTTGTCTTTGGGTTCAAGCAGCAGGGTGGGACCAATAATTGTTTTGATCATGTAGGGGCCAATCCATGGGAAAGCTAGTTTGCGGATTGGTGCCTTGGCCTTTTCTCCTTTGGGACGGTAAAGTATGACAAGCTGGCCATGGAGGACTGTGGTAAGTCTAGCATTTCTGTCATAGTAATGTTTGTGTTTGGCCTTTGCAGCTTGGGAAGCTTGGTCTGCAGCTTTGTGGGCCAGGGCAAGAGTGTTGAGCAGGTTGGCAGCCCAGATGTCTTTGTACTTTGACAAGTCGGACAGTTTGTCAATGGGTGGTTCTAGTGACCGTTCCAAGGGCAGCAGTGGGTGGCGACCGAACATAAGGAAATATGGTGTGAATTGTGTACTTGTATGAATGGATGTTCGCATTGCGGAAGGACTGGTGGTAGCATAGCATCCCAATGCTGGCGAGGGAATGAATGGATGGCAATGGACAAAGCGTCTGTGATGGGGCCTATGACCCATTCAACTTGGCCATTGGCTGGGGCCCAATAGGGACTAGAGAAGATTTTGTCAATGCCTAGGTGTTTGCACATGTCTCGGAACAGTTCTGATTTCCAATTTGCTGCGCTGTCTGTGATAAGGCAACGGGGTGTTCCTAGGCGACAGATAATTGTGTTGAAGAAGGCTGCCGCAAGGGTTTTTGCTTTTTGATCAGGAAGAGGGTTGGCTTCTACCCATTTGGAAAAGTAATCAATCCAGACAATGTAGTATTTGTTGCCTGATGCAGTACGTGAGATGGGTCCGGCGACATCAGCTCCCATTAAATTGAGTGGTTTGGGAACTAGTACTGGGTTCAAGGGAGCCCTAGGGGGGTGGGGGTTCCCGCCTTTTCGTCTCTGGCAGAACGTGCAGGCTCTGACAAATTGTCAAATGTGGCGCCGCATGTTTTTCCAATAGAATGTTTGTTGTATTGCCTCCGTTGTTCAATCGATGCCCTGATGGGCTCATACAATAGAACTATGATAGAGTGTCAGAACCACCATTATGAGGCTGGTTGGGAGGAAAATGACAATCCTGTCAGTATCACCTTGAGACAGTATGAACCGCAGTAATTCATCCCAAACAACTGTGGATGGGTGATATTTTCTGATAAAAGCTTGAATTTCGACATCCTGTGGCCAGTGTTCTGTTTCAAGGAAGGTCCAGAACGGTCCGATATAGGGGTCTTGGAGTTGGAGTTTCTTTATGTTAGGAATAGACAGTTCATCGGGAATCAGTGGTTGCAATAACTGCACCGCTGGTTGGCGTATGTGGGGGATTGGTGCTGTGAGAGAATTGATGGTATGGGGCAAAGCTTGCGGAGAATCTTGGGGCAGTGGTCATGTGTTGTCTGGTGCGGGTTGGGTAATGGGGGCTCTGGAGAGAGTGTCGGCGACAATGTGGGTGCGGCCTGGCACATAGCACATAGCGCACATAGCCCACTGCTCAAGGTGTACTTACATTCCAAAGCCTCGTAGCCTTGTGCTAGAAGGTTGTTTCAGACCTGGACTTCCCCCCGCAAATGGATGGGGACAATGCCCAGCGGGCAGGACTGCGCATGCTCTCCCACAGCCTAATCAGCAGCCAGTACTATGAGGCAGTGAACAACAAGTCCATCGGGTGGGAGGCTGCCATGTGCCTCCGTCGCCATGACAACCAGCGCCTTTTGGCCCTCCAAGTTACCTTTTATCCAACTCCAGCATTTAGGTTTTGCAATTCTGCATGTAATCCTAGGCCTGCCATCAAGTTGGTCTAGGCCAACTGGCAGAGGAGGAGGAAACTTGCCTCATGCCGGACCTGAAGGAGGAGAAGGCCTGCGCCAAGCGGTTGGCCTGGTTCCTACAGCGCCTGATGGCCAGCAACGAGTTCTGGCAGCCCGAACACGCCCAGCCCATCGACTTCCATAGCGCCAGCCTGCGCTGGCTCATCTCCAATGTGGAACGCACCTGACCCAACGGACCCATAGTTCATGCCTCTCTAGCAAACTGCACCGAGGCATAAAAGGACATCGTTTGCAGATAAAGCAGGCGGCGAGACAAGCAGCAAAGACCATCGACCACTGGGGGTTCAACCCCTACGACATGGTGGACGAGCATGGCTGCGTCAACTGATTCATCAAGCCCATCCTCCTCACTGCCGAAGCCATTGGCTGCACAGACATCCAGGCCAATCTATACCTCAAGCGCAACCATGTCCATTTCTACCAACCCCTGTCTTGCATCACCAATCTGGCCACAGGCAAAGAGGCAAAGGTGTACTACAGCAACCTCGACACAGTCAAGGCCGCCTACCACCTCATCATGGCCAACAACGTCGTCAACCTGATCCCCAAGGTTTCAAAGAAAAGACTTAAGTCCATTTGCATCTTTGCAAAGTGATTAACAATCAGGTGCTCCGCCGTCTTCCACCCCGTCCACTGCTACAAGTAGGGCCGCCTGAAGAGCAGCCCGGTGAACAGCACAAACTGCAGCCCCAGCCACAGGACCCAAACCAGGTTCAATTAAAAATTGGGCCAAAGTTTGGTTGACAGAAAGCGCGAAAATTACAGGCCAGCAGCTCTCAGGCCATGCCAATGCTGCACCGCCATCCAAAACAGCAGGGCGAGGTGCTGAACAACCAATCCACGGCCCAGGAAGGCACCGCTTGCTCTATTCCAAGCATCGCCTTCCCCTAGTCTATGATTGCATGCGACGTGCAATAAAGAAAATGTTGAATTACTGGCAAAATGCACAAAGCAAGAAGTTTCTGCAAAAATTCAATGCTGCGAATGATAAGTGCTTTTGCAAAACATTCAAACACACAGGACTCGGATTCAGCCATCGAATTCCTTGGAGAAGTGCACCTTTCTTTATCCGCAAAAATATTGAAACGCAAAATTGCATTGTGTTCTAGACTTTTTCACAGGGACCATTCAAAGACAGATGCAAAAAAGGATTTCTCAGTGCTTTGAACTTTAGGAAAAAATGAGGTTACTCTTCATTCACCAATGAAAAAGACAAACGGCGCAAAACAGCGAATAGCCCTGATGTTTCAAACCAAGCACAAATATGTTGGCAAGAATTAGTAAGTGATTCTTTGCCGCCATAAGTATGCGTCAACAAGTATATGGCGCAGAGCGCAATAGGTGACCGCGGAGCTCTCAACATACCCCATTTTTCAACCTTTCTACCTAAAAAAGTTATGTTTCAAATGCTTCGGGACTTGTCAAACCTCTCCAGATCTTCCTCAAATTTTATTTCCTTTCAGGAAAAAAAAAGTTTGTCAATATCCGTTGAGAATTGAGCCTTTTACAGCATACCCAAATTTTCGACCTTTCTACCCAAAAAAGTAATGTTTCAAATGCTCGGAAACCAGTTCCACCCCTCCATATCTTCCTAAAATCTCATTACCTTTCAGGAAAAAAAAAGTTTGTCCAAATCCGTTGAGAATTGAGCCTTTTACAGCATACCCAAATTTTCAAAATTCTACCCAAAAAAGTAATGTTTCAAATGCTCGGAAAACAGTTCCACCCCTCCAGATCTTCCTAAAATTTTATTACCTTTCAGGAAAAAAAAAGTTTGTCCCAATCCGTTGAGAATTGAGCCTTTTACAGCATACCCAAATTTTCAACCTTTCTACCCAAAAAAGTAATGTTTCAAAAGTTCAAATTCCGGGTCTACCCCTCCAGATCTTCCTAAAATCTCATTACCTTTCAGGAAAAAAAAAGTTTGTCCAAATCCGTTGAGAATTCGCCCGTTCCCAGCATTTCCAGACATACATATATATATACATATATACACATGAGGACAAAAGTTGAGTAACCTTTATAGACCGCGGAGCGGCCCTTCGGGCCGCTCCGCGGTCAAAAATATATAATTACCAATTCATTCGATAAAATAATCAAAGCGTGCAAATAAAATTTGTTCTAAGGGTACCTAGAGAATTCAAATTGCAGCCATGCAAACCAAAAGCGCCCGTTCAGCGTTAACTACGGTAAACTAGCATGCTGAGGTTTCACTGCGTGCGTATGAGCCTAGAACGTTGAAAGTCTTTAATACTCTCGTCCTGCTTTTGTCGCAAGAAATAAAAACAAAAAATAAAGGCAGATTCATGCCATCTTACATTGTAGAAGTTCAATTTCATTTTAATTCTCAATAAACACCAAATCTTTTCTTGTGTCCAAAATGTAGAATGAAAATATATGCCATCAAGAAGACAATTAGCTGTTCTTCGTTTGCAAAAAGCACGGCAAAATAACTTTTCAACAAGGAAGATATTTCATGGAAAAAAATCCGCTTAGGAAAATTTGCCAAATTGTTTTGTCTTCAACTACATCTAGACGTCTAGACACCAATCTACGCAAACAAAGGACTATAAAAGGACCAGCTGCTCAGCAGAAAGCAGTCCAGTCCAGTCAAGTCCATCCAGCCAGTCCTGCCAGCAGACGCCAGGCTGCTTCGTCAAGCGCTCCGCTTCCACAAGGCCTTCTTCAAGTAAGCCACCCATTTTCATTGCATCCATTGGAGATGAGGGAACTTGAGCTTTGGTTATGGAGATTGATAATGTTTCACCATATCTATGTAAGCAAACAGCAAAACTCTTCCACTGATGAGCTAGATAGATCTTGAAATTGACAAATTAGCGTTTCATAAAAAGAATCAACTCCTACACCAATGGATAAGCCTTGTGGGCCCAAGCTTTATGATAGTGCTAGCCCTGGTTGTGGACTTAAGCCAACCATGCTCTCACTAATCATAGCTTGAGCCTTCAACACACACTGAGCTTAACTTACCTTTTGGTCCAATAACGCTGACTCTAGCATTCAAAATAGAAAAACCATAAGGCTAAATTTAAAAAATTAAATTTGCACTAAGCCTGTTCCAACCTCAAGGGATTGACCAGGTGAGCCCAAGCTTTGTGGTATTGCGAGCCCTGGTTGTAGACATAAGTCAACCATGCTCACAATGACCACAGCTTGTGCCCTCCGAAAGCACCGCAAATTATATTTTGGTCCAAAAGGTTAATAATACCTTGCCAGTTAATCAGTAAAGCAAATAAAAATTGTCTGGCGTCAGCAAGACAAGGCGGTAAGTATCAATCAAACTCCCTGATGTTTCAAAGTCATTGTTTATTCACTCCTGACATTGCTTTAGCCAATCCACTCCCGCTCATCAAGCGCATTAAGTAAAGGAAGAACGAATGCTTTCAAGGATGAGTGACAACAAAGCACAGCTGGCAATGGATGACCAGCCAGCCTACAAGCCCCAAGCACCCCAGGCTCAGGCAGCCGAGTTCAACCGAGGCAAGGAAGAAGGCCAGGCCACGCCCGGCCTGGTGCTCAGCAGCTCCTCCTTCGGCTCCAAAACGCCACCGCCAAGGGGAGTCAAGATGGAGTATCGCAACTGGCCCGAGCTGAAGCACGACTTGGACATCTACATAGACAGCATCTACCGCCTATACCTCCAGTACAATCGTTTTCTATAAAGCCGCCTAAGTATGGACAAATTCGTAGGCTCATGAAGACAAACAACGCGTTCCAGCGTGACTGGACCAGGAAACTCACCGGCGCAAACCCAGTCCCCTTCAATGGCTTCCAGACCTACCTCAACGAAATGCAAGGTACACTCTTTGCCCTCAGCCCTTGAAACTGCCAGTAGCAGCCTAATAAACTGCCCAACAGGCTGGCAGGGGGATGGGCTGGGATCGGCGCTGGTCCGGAAGAAGCCCCTCATTGATTGGCTAAGCCATTGCTGCCAGGCAGTGGCAGAGCAGTGGGAGGATAGTTACCTCCCCATCGTCAAGGATGCCGTGGTCAACAAACAAACCGGCATGCCAGAAGACGCCACCCATGGAGGGGTTCTGCATTCACCTTTCCTCCCACTTTCTCAAAGCCATTTCTGTGCATTGTGTTGCAGAAACTCTGGACGAAAATCGACAACACCATCCGCGGACTGAGCTATGAAGACAGCCGGTACAAGGAGCACATGGAGAAGGGCAAGCACCTCTACGAAGTGTTCGGCAGTGACCTCCAGGCCTAGCCAGCAAAGCCCCTTCCCTCCTTTTTGTTCTCCACCAACTTCATTCCATAGTCTTTAGTTTTATTGCAACAATTAAAAAGAATCTATTCACCATGAATATTTTAAAGGCTTTTTATACAATTTGAGCATAGCAACACATTTAAGAAAATATTCGGCTAACTTTAACTATGCCCATCAGAGTGCACAAGTTGATAAGAAAGATATGTCTTGCTTGAAACATCACAAATTTCCATACAATCCGTTTTAATGCCATGCAGTTGGACAAAAGACTCGCATACAAGAACCCAACTTGTGTCAAACGCTATCAAGAGATGTTTTGTCTATCAAACTATTGTCTAAGCAACTTGTGTAATGCAATTGATGCAATTGATTAACAAGACAAACCCCACAGCCTCAAAAAATGCAGTGCAGGCTTGGGGTTTGCATTTAGCAAGTCATAGAGCAGAGCCGCATACAAAGCAGCGTGCCCAAACGGCGTACCCAAGTGGTAAGTCATGGCCCATTCCCGCAACAACGGCCTGGGAAAGGGCAATGCCGCATAAAAAGCGACACTGCCACGCCCATCAATTGCCCCCCAAGAGCCCCACCTTACTGCACACTAGCTACAGGGACTGGTATAGTATCCCCATAACACAGCACCCTCTCTACCTTTCGCAACCCCTTTTCCCTAAGCCAGGCCAAGCCGTACAACAGTTGCCTGAGAGAGTACAGGAACCACGAGTTTCGATGAGCGGTTATAAGCTCAATCCACTTAGGTGCTGTTTCGCAAAACCGTAGTAGCCCATTTTTCCGCAATATCCCACAATAAGTGAAATAGAGCATGTCTTCAAAAATGGTCATTCTAGCAAGTTGGGAATCAGAAAGGAGAGCTTGAAGATGGAGGTTGGCACTGTTGTTGTCCACAGAAACTCAGGACGAAGACGTGGGCGTTGCCCTCTCACAGCTCCCCCTCTACGAGGCTCCCAGTTCCACTTCTCCCACCCCAACGCCGCCCTCGGAAGCAACCACGACTCTGACGCCAGGGAGGACAGCCCCATCCCTCCCCGCAGGGGCGGAGCTAGGATTTTGGTTCGGGGGGGGCAAAATTTCAGAAAATTTTTAGATAATACAAAAATTCCTACATACGTGCAAAGCGCGCAACATTTTTTTTCCTTATGTAGCCAAACTGCTGTTTTTTTTTACAAAAAAAATCATTTTCATATAAAAATTCGGCTGACTCCCACAATCCCCCCCATGGCGTTTGCCCGCCCCCCAAGGGCCCCCCCCCAAAGCATCTGCCGGCCCCCCAACGCATCTGCCCCTCCCCCATGGTCGAACCCCCCCCCCAAATCTAAGATGCTCCTAACCATGTGCCAGGTGCTCAATCAATGCTCAAATCGGCAAATCGGCATTTGGGGGGGGGATAGTTGGAATAGATTTCGTTTGGGGGGGATAATTGGAATAGATTTCGTTTGGGGGGGATAGTTGGAGTAGATTTCGTTTAGGGGGGGATAGTTGGAGTAGATTTCGTTTGGGGGGGATAGTTGGACTAGATTTCGTTTGGGGGGGGGATAATTGGAAATGAAAAAAGTACTTTTTTGAGTTATTACCTATGTTTGGTGGTTTCTAAGCAACTATATTTGGTACTGCCACAGTATACACGGGTTTTGACTAAGCCTAAGAGGGGAAACAGAATCAGTATCCAAGTTGAGTTGTATTCAAGATAATTAGAAAAAATGATAGGGGGGGACTCGTCGGTGGGGGGGGCACATCAGTGGTGGGGCGGGCAAAAGCTTGGGGGGGGGGAATTCTGGGAGTCAGCCAAAAATTCAAGTTATGCATGCGGTGAAGCAATTTTTTTTGGCTAATTTATTAAAATGCAATAAATTTAAAGAAAAATTTAAGATTTCTTTGGAAAATTGATGAAAAACTTTAAACATTCTGGCAAATTTAGAATAAATTTGACCTTAATGCGCGTAGCACAAATTTTTTTGGACTATTTTTCCTTTTATGAAAATTTGTCAAAAGATTTCGGGGGGGGGGGGCATTGCCCCCCCCGAAATGGCTTCGGGGGGGGCATTTGCCAAAAATGCCAGACCTAGCTCCGCTCCTGCCTCCCCGTCAACCACGAGTCCTCCTCCTCAATGCCAGCCCCACCCCCCAGCACCCCTTTGGAGAGGCGCGGGAGTGCGCGGATCTGGAGGAGCTCAAGACCCAGCTCAAGCACCTTACCAACCAGCTCAACCAGCTGCTCATCCAGTTAGCCCCTTTTCTGCTAGGAGAGTGCATCGGAAATAAAAGGCTCATGAGCACAGGCTAGCCGACATCAACAGCGGCTTTGCCACCGACCTGTGGGTGGGCCTGTGGCTGCAGTTCAACCATTACCGCACCTACCGCAAGGAGATCAACGGTTCTCATTTACTTTTGCATCATACTCAAAGTTCATGCTATCATTTTGAAGATCCAATCAAGCAAAATATGCTTCCCATTGAGCTGAACTGAACATGTTGACAGAGAACAGCACGCTGGAGGTGATCAGGGACTACGCCGACCTCAGAAGCTGGGCGGCGGGCACCACCCGTGCGGTCCTCCAGCGTGGCTTCCATGCCCACTATGTCCGCCTCACCGCACCCAGGGAGGGGGACCATGTCTACGCAGCCAAGGTTCCCCGTTCTTCCGTTGACTCTCAACGCAGCAAGCTGTGATGTTTCACAGAAAAGACATAGGTCGAAAATTGTTGAGGAAACACTAATAGTTGCCTCATCCAGCACGGACTTATAAATCAGCCTTACTAAAGAGCAAAGTATCAGCAGGAGCTCTGGCAGACGCTCTCCTGGGTGGAGCGGCAGCTGGCCACCCACGTGGAGCTCTACGACCAGCACATGAACAAGTTCAGCGTCCTGTGGCGCGTCATAGGGCGCCGTGAACTCCAGTAAAAAAGCTTTTTGCCAAACTTATTTTAAAATTCATTTTTCTTCCTTTTCGAACTAGAGAAGAAATGAGCAAAATCACCAAATTTTCATTGTTTAGACTTAAATAATGCAGTAGAAAAAGCATTTTTACTCGCTTCACATACTTGTGAACCATGTTTGGTGCCCATAATTGGTTTGCCTTTGCATTTTTACTCATGTTTCAATGTATTCAATCTGTTCTGGTATTTTTATATAAATCAATCGACTAAGAACAATACCTTCACACGATCACCAAGGTCAATCAACTTTAGTTGCAATGTAAGCAACTTTATAGCTTCAGAAAACTTAACTAATGTTTTGCTATCCTTAGAAAAAGGACAGTTGGCATAATTGAAACCGATATGTTAGCAAGGCTTCGGTATTATAGCAGAAATTACAAAAGTTGTCAAATATAATTTAACTTAACCTTTGGATAAATTTGTGAAAAAACGCTCTTTAAATCTAAAAACCAGACTTGACGGCGGAAAGTTACTTAACCAAGTAAGGCTTCACTTCCGACTTCAAATCAAAATCGCCACAAATAAAGCAATTAGGAGTACAATCAACAGAGCGTTCTGTTTCAAAAAAGCATGATGAGTCAGACATCAAAAGTTCTCAGGCCTGCCCTGGGAGCAAAGCCGAGAATGGCCGTTAAGGCACAATAGGAAGCGCCTGGGAGTGTCCTTGAGGCCAGGCCACGCCTAGAAAACTCATCCCTCACTGCACCTCCAAACTAGGCATCAACTTAAGCAAACGGCAATTGCATGCCCAAAAAATCTAATCAAAAATGCCTTTCGACTGTAAATTCCTATTGCAAGCAAATCCCTACCTGTCCTTTGCAAGCGCTCTCTATACTTTTGTTAACAATCTTGTTGACCTGTACTCCAAACTCAAGAATCGAGGGCGTCTGGGAAATCAGCCAGATTTGCCACCAGTCTAGGTGAGAAAACAACCTTTCTCTCGCTAGCCATAACTACACAAGGCGATGTTTCATGATGAATAATGTATCCTAATTCAAAGCCTTATGGTTGATGGAAGACGAGAATAAATATCCTTGCTTGCCATCAGACCCATAGACCACAGCGCAATCATCGGGGGAATCTCTAGTTTCAGTAGATATCATTTCCCGCCCAATTGGCACTTCTGCACAAAATTCCCCCTCCGGCAAGGCTCCTTCAACCACCAAGACAACAGTCCAAGTGCCCACCTGGCTGGTGGTACCAACCGTCTACCTCTACTCATCGGAGGAGCTTATGTCCAAAGTGAATTGGCTCCTCATGTGTGACAGGATCTACGAAAAAAGTTAGCCTGTCAGTTGTTCACACAGCTATGTTTGAAATAAAATGGATTTCAACCAATTGCTTAGAACTTAAAGCAGTCTATTAATCGTAAATTATATGATGAAATCAAAAAACACAGGTTAGCACGGCGATAAAAAGGGAAATTATGTTTTGTCTTCAATTAATTACCTGTTAACAGTCTATTTCGCATGCCCTCAGAGATTCTAAATGTTATGACTTCACATAGAGTCAAATCATCAAACATAGGGTATATAAAGGCAGTCAATAGGCCATAATCTCATTCCCTCACTTGGGATCCAAGCCCAGCCGCCTTCAACATCATCAACCTGGAAAGCCTTCCGACCTCTGGGCCTCCAGCTCAAGAGGAGGAAGAGTGCCTCCTGGCCAGGGTAAGTAGGGCCAATGATTCATGAATCTATGGATTGCAGTGCGAGCGCATTGCTGCAGTCAATAGATTCTGCCTCAGGGCCTCCCTCACCGGCAACAACGCCCACGCCCACAGCCAGCACCGGCTCTCCCTCCCCTGCCAGCAAGGCACCATCAACCAACCAGAGCCACAACGCTCAAGGTCCACTTTTACCTGAATGCCTATCTCAGGTTTCAACCAAGCCAAAAATCTTGACAGAAATGCACAGAACTGACGAGAGTCAGGATGCTGCAACTTCAGACAACGCTGAAAACATTTCCCTCAAAGGTACCTTTCATTTTAGCCAATCATCTTTGAGAAAACTGAGAAAATCCAAGAAATTGTCATTTTCTGCCAAAACCAGAAAAAATAAAAAGCTAAAATGGTTTAAAGGAAAGGAAAACGAGGCCGTAGCCCCTAGCCCTGCACCGGCACCAGCTATCCCAGCCCCAGCTACCGCCAACTATCCAACTACATCCATAGGCTGGCAACCTATCATCCTGTCCATGGCGGGTCTCAGCCGCTACAGTTAGTGCTTTTTGCTCAACTACCTACACATTTAAGCCCTGAACTAACAGTTGATGAAGTTGAACAAAAAGTGGATGATATATTATTATTCTTGGTGGAAAATGAGGATGAATATGAAGAAGAAGCTAACACCTCAGGAAAATGGCTGAATCCTTTAAGGACAATGATGCACGAGCTGGTTGAACTGGACAACCTACTATGCAGTGCTTACAACGGTTTATACCAAGACTATCTCAATATTTCAACCAATGTTTAATTTTTTGCTTATATTAGGCACACTATTGGTATACCCAGCCAAAGTCCAAGGAGACGACAACCAGAGAGCAGGGCTGTGCCTTCTCTCATCAGGGCTACTCTCCGTCTTCCAAAGAGATGCCATCCCTACCCTCCATGCCGCCGCCTTGCACACTGTGGCTACCCTCAAACAGAATGACATCTCCCACACGAACTTGATAGTGCGAAATTATCTTTCAAGCCAAAATTTCAATAGTTACCTAATCCATGAAACATTACAGAGCCAAGTTGATGGTTTGTGCCTGGAAGGAACCACACAGTGGGCAGACCTGCAGTCAGCCAACAACGCAGAGCTACTGGCTGCCAAACGCTTGGCCCGCCATCTTCAGCTGCTCATTGCCACTGACCGCAGTTTGACCTCCATGCGCCAAGCCTACGCTGGCTTCTATTGCAAGTAGAAGTCTCAGCTGACCCTACGGTTAACTGCCGATTTTCAGCTAGATCATCTAAAAACTGTGCAATCTACCAGGGTGGAATGCAGCAAGAGCAACTGAAGGGATGCCATGAGCCATGGGGCTTCTGCCCATTCGACATGGTGGACAAGTGCGGCAAGACCAACACCGATGTCATCACCTCCATCCTCGCCGCCGAGGCCACCTGCCTCACCATCCAGAAGGCCATCAGGCTCCTCCGAGACGGCAGCATCACCATCGACGGCAACAAAGGTATTGTCGTCCACATCCCATCCGGCAACCAGATCCTCATCCACTATTGCCGCAACCCAGTGCGCCGCCCTACTATTGACCTCCACTTTGCCTTCGAGGCCATCCATCTCCAGCCCTTTGTCCGCCTAGAAGGGTCCGACGAGGAGAGGATGGCCACTCTGTCCCTGGAAGAGAGGAACAGCCCTTCGACTAAACCGCAATGACCACCAAGAGCCAAGCCACAGCCTCCGGTGGAGGAGAAGATGGAGGAGGACACTGAGATCCAGCCTGCCTCCTCGGCCTTGTCCGCCTTCAGCAAGCTTGGCGGCAGCAGCATGGCCAGGTCCTACACCAACTTCAAGCTCAAAAGCCAGTTCGGCGACAGCAACTATCCACCACTCAGCAACCAGCCCTCACCCTCTGCTTGGCCAGGGCCTTCCAGCCCCCAAAACCCCAACAGCTACAGCAAGGCCACCATCTCCTATCCCATCAACATCACCGTCATCAGGCACAATGCTTAACATCTTCCCTCTGGCCTCAAAGTCAACTTCAGCGCCAGGGCGATGGAAGGAATGGAGAGGTATTGCCCTCCATACGGCGCCAAACCAAACGCCAGCTGGGATGAAACATGCCTCGCCTCGCTAGAGTGCATGCAGCTGGTCTGCGACTGGATCATAGCGCGATCAAACAGCAACCCCATCAGCCACTCCTGGTCCGGCTGGGAATGCTTCATGGTGGACTGGACCAGCTACAATGAGTACAGGGCGGCCAAGCTCGCCACCAGCTACACCACCATCCACATGCCCGCCCTGCGCCCCAATCTTTCCAATCCAACCTACCCCAACAGCTTCAAAGCCGTCATTCGACAGTTGAACCCACTGTACCAGAAGTACACCCCAAAGGCCTGCAATCCACCAAGAAAGGACAAACCTCCATCCTATCCCCTGACGCAAGGAGCAGCGCTACTCTGGTCCCCCTGCAACCCAACTCTCCAGCTCTACAGAGCCCCGGCAGAGGGCAAGTCATGGGAGCAGTTCCAGGCCTGGCACAAGCAGCACTGCTGCCCCGCCTACTGGAAGCCAGCCTACTGCACAGCTGAGGCCCTGCAGTGGGCCGCCCCCTTCCTCAACATGCTCCGGCTACGCCTCTGCAGCATCGCCATTGAATTCATCAAGCCTGGCAGAGACGGGCACTACCAGTGCACGAAGGTGCACGAGGAGTCCAACAACATCACCTCCTTCCTCGGCATCATGGACAACTCCGGTGTCCCCAAGATGAACTTTGGCCTGGTCACGCAGTGCGTCATGAAGTGCCTCCCCAAAGCCCAGAACTGGATGCACTCCTACATGATGCGCCTGCTGGTGATCATGACCCCCCACAAGGTCTTCATCCACATGTTCAAGACCTTTGCCTCCAAGCTCTGGCACAACTCCCGCACCCGCGAGGGCCTGCTCGACAACCGCATGGCCATCCTACACTCCACCAGCATCTACACCCAGCTGTGCCTTGGCTATGAGATGGCCTACCAGGGGAAGATCCACGAGTTCTTCACTGGACAGCGCACAGACACAGAGACCAACCCCATGGTCACCGAGTACCCCAAGTATGGCGCTGCCATCGCTTTTGATGTCCCTGAGCTGGAGGAGCAGCCCTGGAGCCTCCTGGCCAAGGACCAGCCATTCGCCTGCCTCCTCCTGGGCCACTTCAAGCACAAGGTCAAGTCCACAGACCTGGCTGACGGCTCCTGCCTACGCTGCGTCCCCTTCAAGTGGGAAGGCATCTGTGCCTTGCCCAGATCCTTCTGCCAGGTTACCACCATCGAGTCCGTCATCATGTGCAACCGGTTCACACCCAGCAGCAACCTCATCACAAACCGCGCCGCCTCACAGCTCAACTGGAACGGAGAGGACACCACCCTGCCCAGCCCGTTCCAGAAATCGGTGGAGGAGCCAGTTGCCAACGTCCTCCCCTCACATGCCCAAGAAGAGCACGAAGCCAAGCAGCGCCTATCCAGTCTGCTTTGCCTCCACTGCCAAAATCTTCTACTATTTATGATGTCAATTTTAGGCATTGACGTCATTCAAAAGACCTTCCTCAAAGTCAGAGCACCCCTGCCAGTCACCTACGTGAAAAGAGGCACTGGCAGTCAAGGCGGAGGCCATCAGTGCAGTAAGCACATGGCCTCATCTACCACTTTTGATTATAGTTTAGGTACCAACCTAAATTTATGGCTGATTATTTCAGTTTTTGCTTTACTAAGCAAAAATACATTAGCAGAAAAATTCGAAAATGGAGAAAACTTTGATAGCCAAAATTATAAAATAACAAAATTGGATAGAGTTCCAAGAGGAGCTTCAGAAGTTCTTCTATGCGGTGAAGGAGACCATGGCCAATTATTTGCTTTTCCGTCTACGTATAATTGCCCAGCAGTGCCTTCAACTATCCAAAACATCTCAACTGTAAAAATAGATTTATATGTGAAAAATGAAAATGAAATCTCTTTCCCAGCATATAAATGCTGGGCTATTTCATCTTTTGTCTGCACAAAGACTAGTTTCTTCAGTAGCAAAGCAATCGTAGATTTTGGAGAAAGTCAAATAAATATCTCACTAACCAATTGCCAAAAAATGCAGCAGAATAAAAGTTTCAATAACTTAACATTGAAAACCCTAGGCCCCCATTTATTGGCCACACAAATTCAGCTAATTCACAAATATTCCTATTGGACTTTTTACGATGTCTGCAATAATGTCACAAAAGCTTTCTTGCAGGTGGGAAGCGCGGCTATATCCGCTAGGCATCATCTCTACTCCACGCTAGCAGACCTATCAAGCTGCAATGTAGATGCCAACCACTGCGTCACTTCAAACAATGCAGTGATTGTGTGGGTTTTCTTGTTCGGAGGCCACAATGTTTGCCGCTGGAATAAAGTGGGAAAGTTTGAAGCAAAAATAAGCAATCAATGCTACATTGTAATTGAAGAACTACAAGCTGCATTTGAAATAACGCTCCTAAAACGATTCTCAGATGACAAAAGCTCGCATTCATGCCTACCTGCAACGGCGTTTTTGGGACAAAGCAAAACAGCCGTCGTGTTCTCGAATGGTTTTCCACCATTCATAAACTTTGCAGTAAAAAGTTCAAATTTTGACTCAAAAAACTTGTGGTCAAAAATAAATAATGACACAGACCCAATTAACACGAAATTGAATTATTTAAGTTATCAGTTATTCCTACAGCAAGTGGAATTTTTCAGATCCCTATGGATGCAAATATGCCGTTCCAATCAATTACTTCTGGGGATTTTGACACAGTTAGCAACACTAGACCCAACTCTGGCTGTAAGAGCTTATTTTGGCAGGCCAGATTTAATTGCAAGACCAAATGGAGATGCATTTTTGACCGCGGAGCGGCCCGAAGGGCCGCTCCGCGGTCTATAGAGGTTACTCAACTTTTGTCCTCATATATATGTATGTATGTATATATTTCTGGAAATGCTGGTCCTCACCGAATTCTCAACGGATTGGGACAAACTTTTTTTTTCCTGAAAGGTAATGCAATTTTAGGAAGATCTGGAGGGGTGGAACCGGTTTCCGAGCATTTGAAACATTACTTATTTGGGTAGAAAGGCTTGAAAATTGCAATATACAGTTTTTGTGCTGTAGCACCTGTAATCTTGAGAATTGCACAGACAACTTGAGTTTTTTTGTTCACAAGTTGTATATAACGATTCCAAATCTGTGCTTACTTTTGAAAATGGTTGAGAAACCACAGACTTGCCCTCTTGAGTGACAAACTTTCACGCATGACAATAGCATCAATAATTAGTAGCAGCTGAACGGCTGATAATTGAACAGAATACTTGAGTTTTTTTGTTCACAAGTCGTATATAACGATTCCTAATCTGTGCTTACTTTCTAAAATGGTTGAGAAACCACAGACTTGCCCTCTTGAGTGACAAAATTTCACACATGACAATAGCCTCAATAATTAGCAGCAGCTGAACGGCTGATAATTGCACAGACGACTTGAGTTTTTTTGTTCACAAGTCGTATATAACGATTCCAAATCTGTGCTTACTTTTGAAAATGGTTGAGAAACCACAGAATTTTCCTTTTGAGATGCAATGATCACCTTCACAGCAGAATTTTTCCTTAATTTTTGAATTTTACTAAATGTGGATGTGTAAGCGCTCCGCGGTCACCTATTGCGCTTTGCGCCATATACTTGTTAATTTACCAATGCCATCACGTCAACAATGTCAAAATCCACTGGTCAGGCAAATTCAATGGCAAATGCTACGATAAAACCCCAGTTTCATATAAAAATGAGCTATGGTGGATTATGCCAAATTCTAGAGAGCTCACAAAACTGGCAGCCAAAAAACCGTGTTTACACAACCATAATTCAGTCTACCGCTTAAAATTATGCAGCAATGATTCATGCAATTATTTTTACCAGCTGGTAGAGTTGATGTGAGAAATTTAGACATAGAAATGCTACTAGCGTTGCCTTTCAACCCCATTAAATTTGACAAACCATCTCTATTTCATGACGAAAGATATGCTCAAGCTGGAAGCATCAATCTCATTTTATCTGCTTTACACCAACAAGAAATACTGGAGCAGCAAGTGGGATTGCTGAAGGATTTCGCAAAAGCGCAAGTTTGGGACTCAGAATCCTTCAAAAAAACTTTCGACACATCTGGGAAAAAACTAACAGGTTTTGTTTCCTCCACAATGAACGGCATTGCCACAGGTTTCAAAACCTGGGCACAGTCTTCAGGACAATTTTTTATGACAATTCTGAAAGGGCCAATTCAGGTCCTTTGCAATCTGGCAATCACAATTGCCGTATCGGCTTGCACCATTCTCCTATGCTACTATGGAGTTCTTTATTGGTTAAAGTATAGGCAAAATAAAAACAAGTATATGGCGCAAAGCGCAATAGGTGACCGCGGAGCGCATCCTTTATATGATACTTTGTAAATCAAAAATCAAGTCTGTGGTTTCTCAACCAATTTCAAAACTAAGCACAGATATAGAATCGACATATAGTGAACAAAAAATCAACTATTCTGTGCAATTCTCAAGACTTCAGGTACTACAGTGCAAAAACCGCATATTGCAATTTTCCAATTTTCTACCCAGAAAAGTAATGTTTTAAATGCTTTGGGACCAGGTTCACCCCTCCAGATATTCATAAAATTTTATTACCTTTACGCAAAAAAACTTTGTCCAAAACCATTGAGAATTCGCCATTTCTCAACATTCCCCATTTTTAAAAATTTCTACCCAAAAAAGTAATGTTTCATATGCCCCGGGACCAGTTCCACCCCTCCAGAATTTCCTAAAATGTTATTACCTTTCAGCAAAAAAAAAGTTTGTCCAAATCCGTTGAGAATTCGCCATTTCTCAACATACCCCATTTTTCAAACTTTCTACCCAAAAAAGTAATGTTTCAAATGCTCCGGGACCAGTTCCACCCCTCCAGATCTTCCTAAAATGTTATTACCTTTCAGCAAAAAAAAAGTTTGTCCAAATCCGTTGAGAATTCGCCATTTCTTAACATACCCCATTTTTAAAAATTTCTACCCAAAAAAGTAATGTTTCATATGCCCCGGGACCAGTTCCACCCCTCCAGAATTTCCTAAAATGTTATTACCTTTCAGCAAAAAAAAAGTTTGTCCAAATCCGTTGAGAATTCGCCATTTCTCAACATAACCCATTTTTCAAACTTTCTACCCAAAAAAGTAATGTTTCAAATGCTCCGGGACCAGTTCCACCCCTCCAGATCTTCCTAAAATAGCATTACCTTTCAGGAAAAAAAAAGTTTGTCCAAATCCGTTGAGAATTCGCCCGTGGACAGCATTTCCAGATACCTATACATATATATATATATATATACACATGAGGACAAAAGTTTAGTAACCTCTATAGACCGCGGAGCGGCCCTTCGGGCCGCTCCGCGGTCAAAAATCAACCACAAAGAGCATATAGTGCCAGAAAAGCATTCAAATTGAATGCCAAATTACGCAGTGCGTTTCACAGGTCTTCTCAATATTGGCACAATTTGCGAACTGCATTGAACAAGCATTGAAATTCAACAAGCATTGAACTTGATGATTTGCAAGGGCAAAACAAACCAAAATCGAATCAAGATGAAAAAATAATTCTTATGCCATCAGCTCAAGTGGCACTTTATTCAAAAGCAAAAAGCCCACCCACAAAACCTCCACGCCTAGCAACTGTTCCTGAAGAGCCTAGCGCGGAACAACCAGTATTCACGCTAGGAAGCAGCAGCAGATTACCAAACGACTCCACAATTGATACTCAATGTTAATTTTTAAATGATCCATTCGAAAAATTGCGATTGCAATAGCTTAGCCTGCTATGGAGTAGACAAGGAGGCTTATCCCTTGTTGGAAGACAGGCCAATTCTAGCACTCCTCATTATGTATGCCAAACTCATCGGATTATGCCAAACTCAAGAGAACTCACTAAATTGGCAGCAGAGAAACCTTGCTTGCACATGCATAGCTCAGTTTACCGTTTAAAATTGCGCAGCGATGAGAGCTGTGATTTCCACTCACCAGCAGGCAGAGTGGATGTAAGAAATTTGGACATCAAAATGTTGTTAGCATTGCCTTTTAATCCCATTAAATTCGATAAACCATCACTTTTTCATTATGAGAGATATGCCCAAGCTGGGAGCATCAATCTCATCTTGTCCGCTTTCCATCAACAAGAAATCCTTCAGCAACAAGTAGGCTTACTCAAAGATTTTGCTAAGGCACAAGTTTGGGACGCATAGTCTTTCAAAAAAACCTTCGACACTTCCGGGAAAAAACTAACAGGATTCGTTTCCTCCACTATGAACGGCATTGCCACAGGTTTCAAAACCTGGGCGCAATCTTCTGGCCAATTCTTCACAACAATTCTGAAAGGTCCAATACAAGTAATAATGTAATCTGTGTAATCTGGCAATCACAATTGCCGTATTGGCTTGCGCAGTTCTCCTCTGCTACTATGGAGGTAAATATTGGCTAAAATATAGGCAAAATAGAAAAATCAAACAAAACAAGAAATTTGTCCCAGAAAAACCATTTAAACTGCATGCCAAAATACGCAGTGCATTTCACAGATCTTCTAGATATTGGCGCAATTTATGAACTGCATGCTCGACAAGCATTGAACTGGCGGATTTGCAAGGACAAAATGAAACAAAAGCGAATCAAGATAAAAAAATCATTCTTATGCCCTCAGAGCAAGTAGCTCTATATTCAAAAGCAAAAAACCCACCAGTAAAGCCTCCCCGCCTAGCAACAGTCCCAGAAGAACCTAGCGCAGAAAAACCAGTTTTCACAATAGGAAGCAGCGACAGGTTAGCTAGCGGCTTGTCAATCTATATTCAATGTTAATATTTAGATGATGCACAATATCAATTGTGAATGCAATAGCTTAGAATGCTACGGAGTAGATAAAGAGGCTTATCCCCTACTAGAGGACAGGCCAATACTTGCTCTGCTCATTTACAAAAAAGATGGAACACCAAGACGATTAAAAGCTTTGCTGGACACAGGTAGCCATGTCACAACTTTCCCACTGTCACTAGTGAGTAAGCTGGACCAAAGAGGCATTCATTATGTAAAAGGAACAGTAAAAGCTCCGATTAGAGGCGCAACAGGGAAATGCAGAATATTTACAGGTGGGAAGCATGGCTAAACTTTTCACAATTTCAATGAAATGCAGAATATTGGACAGCGAGTTTCCCAATACAGAATTTGTTGTTGTAGACCATGAAAACAGCTGGTTTGACGTGATTGTTGGAACAAATTTACTCAAACGGTTTAAATTCTTATTGTTTGATTTTAAAAATCAAATAATAACGGACACCCTTCCATATAAAGAAACCAAATCAACAAACACACCGTGGCAAGAGCAACGGATAAATTCAATTTCGTCTGGAAATGAAGGTGAGGAAATTCAAAATTTCAATATCAAAAATGAAGTGGATGAAATAAAATATTCTAGAACGTTGAATAAAAATGCAACCAGCCAACAGGCATCTTTGAAAATTTTAAGCAATGTCACATTGGCACCCAATGCGTTAACATTGGTAAAATGCAAAAATCCATTTGAAAACCCTCATGCAACTGTTCTTTTCCAACAGAACAGCCATAAAAGCTCTAAAAACAATTGGTACATGGAAGATTGTTTGCTAACTTCAAGAGAAGATGTTATCACAGTGCCAATTGTTAACTGCAAAACTTACCCCTGCACATTACGTACAGGTACAAAATTAGGATGGGTCAACAAATGGAACAGCGACCAAATATTTCCTTTGGAATTTTGCAACAAAGAAGAGGAAATACAAGTTGAGAGTGCCCAAGAGGAAAACATTTCATCAACTTCAAAGCAGTGCTTATCGCTTCAACAAGTCACTATGCCGTCTCACAAGGAGCATTTGGCTTTTATCAAAAAAACCACAAAAATTGGTTCTTTGGCAATGCCTATGTGGAAAAAACAAAAAATAATGAAAATATTGAAGAAATATCACATGTGCATAAGCCGAACTGATTATGACGTAGGGGAGGCATTAAATGCAGAACATTGCATAGAATTGACTGATTATAAACCTTTCGATCGCAGCAGACCTATTCCTCTACCAAGACGACCAGTTGTGGAAAATATGATCAAACTATTACTGAAAATGGGTGCAATCCAGGAATCGCACTAGCCCTACTCAAGTCCAGTCATAATCATACCCAAAATACATGCGCACGCATGGTGCATGATTACCGGCACCTTAACAGTGTAACAGTTAAAGATGTATATAACCTTCCAAGCACAGATGAAATCTTAAGCTTACTTGCTGGAATAACAGAATTCTGTGCTCTAGACCTAACAGCCGGATACCACCAGATTAAAATGCAACCAAGCGACTGGAAATACACTGCTTTCCGAACGCATCTTGGTCTCTACGAATATCTTGTTATGCCAATGGGGTTTTTCCGCTGCGTCTTCGAGCTTCCAAAGGGCCATGCACAACGTCATGCAAGGATACCTATGGAGAAGAGTATGGATATACCTTGATGATGTCCTCATCGGTGGACAGGATTTCAAGACCCTATGTGAAAACCTAGCCTTAGTGTTTGAGCGCCTTAAGAAAGCAAATCTCAAATGCAAGTTACGGAAATGTGAGTTCCTCAAATCAGAGATAGCCTACCTAGGTCATAACATATCACAAAAAGGAATTAAGGTAGATACGAAGAAAACAGATTCAATAGATTCGTATCCGCAACCGGGAAGTGCAAAAGCATTACAACGGTTCTTTGGTTTATGCTGTTACTATCATAAATTTGTTCATGATTTTGCTGTGATCGCATCACCACTGTACGACCTACTAGCAAAAAATAAGGAATTTTTATGCAAAGATGCACAGGAACGTGCATTCACAAAACTGAAAAATGCTCTCAGCAGCCCGCCAGTGCTTGCTTTCCCAGTCATGGACAAAAAGAAGCCTTTCCTAGTGCAAACAGATGCTTCAAGAACTGGTTTAGGCTGCATACTTGCTCAATGCAACACTGATGGAAATGAACGAGTAATAGCTTATGCAAGCAGATCATTAACAAAAAGCGAGAAAAATTACCCGACAATAAAGTTAGAAGCATTAGCAACATTGTTTCGGTTGCAACAGTTTAAAAACTACATACTAGGTCACCCAAGTATCATAGTTGAATCGGACCATAAACTGCTTCAATATGTCCTGTCAGGATTTAATGATATGCCTATTCTGCAAAGATGGGTGCTAAAAATTTCAAATTTCCAACCATTCCTTTGCTATAAAGCAGGAAAGGTCCACTTTAACGTGGATGCCCTCTCAAGGATGTATGAAGAGCTAGCTATGCCCTTCCCTGATGTTTCAGAACAACCACTTAAAGCAGAAAAATTCTCCGCCGCTAATACGAGACATCAAGCAACCCTGAAAAATTCCGTTGTCTTCTTGATAGAAGAAAACAAATATTTCAATAATTCAATCTCAATCTCCAAAGAGCAGAAGAAAGATGTGTTCTGCAGTAAAATGGTCAAAAACTTTTTAGAAGGCACTTTGCCTCAAGATTACGAATTAAGCAAAAAAGTTACGTGCTCAGCACACTTATATGCTACAGATGAGCAAGACCTCTTATATTTCTTAGGGGAGGAGGGAGCCATGCTACTTTTCATCCCGCGCCCTTGCGTACCGCAAGTGCTTCACTGTTTTCATGCCAGCAAGTTTGCTGGACATTTCGCGTTCAAACAAACTTACGGCACCATTAAAAGCCATTTTTACTGGCCAAACATGGTCAAAAATATAAGAGAGTTCTGCAGAGCTTGTTTGGTCTGCCAACAATTCAACGCTATGAACCCAGGGGCCAGAGAACCGCTAATGCCCATCAAGGCATCAAAACCCTTTGAAATTGTAGCCAGTGACATGATGGGACCCATGACTAAGTCTAATAGTTACTCCTACATCATGGTCTGCTGTGACTATTTCACTTCTTACAGCATAGCGATACCACTGGTGAACATCAAAGCCAAATCAACAGCAAGGGCTTGCTTGAAGCATGTAGTCCTGAAATTTGGCAGAGTTAGAAGATGGCTTAGCGACCAAGGCACCAATTTCTGCGCTCATTTAGTGAAGATTCTATCCCAAGAAATGGGCACGGCTAAAATAGAAACGACGCCATATCATCCCCAAGGAGATGGAAAATGCGAGCGGTACAATTGCACCTTGATCTCCATTTTAGCAAAGTTCTGTCATGAAAGGCCGTCCACCTGGTCTCAGCATTTACCTTATGCTGTGTTTGCCCATAATGCTGCATACAGCAAAAGGACAGGCAACATGCCTTTCCATGCCCTGTTCAGTGTTGATTGCAAGTTTCCCTTACCCAAGGGATTGCAACCGACCTTGGAAGGTCTGCCAGTGAGGGAGCCAGAGTTTACAACCAAGGCTGTAGCCAATCTAAAAAAGATGTGGGACAATATGCGCCAGCATTCCAAGGCAGCGCAATTGAAGCAAAAAGGTCAATATGACAAGAAGGCAAAAGTCAGACCATTCAAAGTTGGAAATTTGGTCTGGGCCAGAAAACATGTCCACAAAAAGTTCAACCTCAGATTCACCGGACTTTGGCGAATTGCTAGTTTGAAACAGCCCAACGCTGTTATTCATCCCCTAGAATTCCCAGACCTCACTAAGACTGTGCATATAAATCATTTAAAGCCTGCACACGTTATGCCTCCAGACCTCTGTTTTGACCCCATAGATGCACATGCGGAAGCTGCTGCCCGTGTTCTCCCTGCTCCTGCCCCCCAGGGTCCCCTTCCTGCTACCAGAGGCAGAACCGCTGCAGCGGTCAAGCAACCTGCCGGCGCCCTACCTACCAGAGCTGGAACTCCTCCGCCTAACCCAGAGAAGAAGTCGCGTGGACGCCCCCTTGGCAAGACCCATTCAGCGTCAACCTCCGATTCGCCCAACCTGGACGCCGTCAAAGCTGAGAAGGCCATCCGGGACGCTGCCAAAGCCGCCAAAGCCGAAGCCCAAGCTGCCGCCAAAGTCGCTTGTGCCACCGCCAAAGCCAAGAAAGCCGCCAAGGCCGCCGCTCACTCCAGCCGCCACCGCCAAAGCCGCCGCTCACTCCAGCAAGGCTGAGCCTCGAAAGCGACAGCCTCCTCCGCCTCTAACCCTGCCAGTCACCCCCAAGGCAGCCCAGAAGACCTCACCAACGTCGCCAGAGTCCAGCGCCAGTTTCGAGACTCCACAGGCTCAGATGACCACACCAAGAAGGCGCCGCCTTGACACCGGGCTGCCCCCTGCTCCTTCTGCCACGGCCGTTATCCCGGCTCCGGTCCGCCCACCATCTCCAATCCCAGGCAGTAGATACGGCCTCCGGGATCCCTTGCTCCAGAAGCAGCCCAACCGGCTAGACCCCTAGATCCCCTGCTCTGCCTGCTCCGCTGCTTTGTCGCCAGGATCCCGCCTGCTCCCAGTCTGCCTGCTCCGCCTCTGCCCCCGCTCCCCTCTCTGTCCATCCTCTTCCCAGTGATGATTCCCAGTGATCAGAGTGATGCAGTTTCTGCATACGCGTCTACTAGAGGGCTCTTTAGGGTAGTAGAACTTCCATGCCGTTTATGTAAGTTCTTAGGGGAGGTGTAAGGTGCATGACCCCCGTCTGGAGCCTAGTCACAATAAGACAGCTCCTGCACCTTGGATCTCACCCTGAGATCAGTCTCTGCTCTCGCTTCCTCATGATAAACCTCCTGCCCTCCTGCCTCCGTAACCGCACTACAGATCCTTACAGGCTACATTTAATGAGCTGGGTTCTTGTAACAATGCCTTAGATTACTAGATTAGTTCTTAAATTATAATCCTATAAACAATTATAAGATGGCCCCATTTGCATTTGAGGCTTCGGCCACTCGAACCCCCTCAAAAGTACTTCTAGCTCAAGAATTTGAAAACGGTGAACCAAAAGATATTGCAATTTTCTGAGCTAGGTAAATTTTCTACAAGCTTGCCTCGCTTCTCAGGCTTTTAAAAACAAAGATTAGTCTCATTTTACAATTCTGTCAAATTTGGCAAATAAAAAGCCAAAATTACATAGATGAGAAGGCAAATAATAGCTTAGCAGCACTTTGTCTTTCAGACATTCGCTTGCTCAAAGAAGGGGGAGTAGGAGGAGCCAGAAAGTTTCTGTCTCTTTCCCCCTACACTTCTCTAATAGCTCTTCGTGGCACTGGGCAATCAACTAGGTGCAATCCGGGACACATCCGCCTGGGTCACCATTCGCGGCACCTGCGGGCTCCTAGTGACTACATTCAGCCCAGCTTTCATGGCCTCTATCATGCCGCCTTTTAGGAGCTCCTCTCCCGCACTCTTTTCCTTTCCTCCTCACTATCAATGCTATTGACCAAGGATGAAGTAAGAGAGTGAGAAAAGCTAGTTGAGTAGAGACGGAATGGGATGGAGCGGTTGCCAGCAAGGACGGCTCGAGCAGCGCCCACCGCGTCCTGCCCAGCTCCAACAGCCACAGCGGCAACAAGCGGCAGCTCATGAAGAGGAAGGACGTCGCATGGAACTGGCCTCAACGCCCCGACGTCCCTTCTTCATCCATTGTCTAAGTTTGCTTCCTTTCCCTTCACCACTATCCTTCATTGGAATCCTAAAAACCCCCCGAATTTCGAAAATTAGGCAGAGCAGCGTCAGCCATACCCCTCTTAGGCTAGAAAAGTGGCCCTGTTAGGCGGGGCACGCCAGGATTCCCCCCCCCCCCCCGCTTCCCCCGCCCTCCCAAAAGCCCTCCCTCCCAAATTAAATCCCCAGCTTTGACTTTTTTGCCGAATTCGGCCTTTTTAAATTGATCAGTCCAGGCCACGGCCTGCCTTTCACCATCAGGCGACAGAGCTTCTCCATTTTACTGAGCTCCTGCGGTAGAAGGAATACTGTTTGTGTCTACAGCAGTATTTGGGTCAGTAGAAATGGGAAGGTTAACGGCATCTGGCTGCAGACTTAGGACCCAGACTGATTGGGGGGGAGAAGATTTAGATAGGGGAAGGGAAGTGAACCTAAATAAATAAGTATAGGAGCAATTAAGATAGGGAGTGGGAAGTAAAAAGATCTTATTTATATCAGGCGTCTGAAGCAGCCTTATGATATGAGTGAAACATCAGCCAAGTGAGTAGACAACTAATATTTAAAAACTCGCTCTTTCCTTCGCCACCAATAGAGCTTCTTTTCTCAGTGGGCCCCACATCATTCGATTGTGACTCCTCCTCTTTGCTCCCCCCTTCTTTCCACCGCCCATGAAGGGGAAGGACAAGCTGGCCAATACCTCTAGCGCAGTGGCGGATATTGGGGGGGAAAGGGGGGAAGTTTCCCCCCCCCCCCGAAATGATTTCGGGGGGGGGGGGGGAATTCCCCCCCCGAAATTATCTGGAAGGGAGGAAATTTTATCGCTTTAGAAAGAAAATGTAAAAAAATTTTGCGCGCTTCGCGCGCATAGACATAAAACCTTACATGGTTTTTATTTCTTTGATGTTTCCTTGAATTTTTGGACTATATTGTTGAAAATATGGCAAGCTGCACGCGTAACCCTTTTTGCACTTCCGATCCCGCCCCTACCCCGTATTTGCCCTTGGGTAGTGGCAGTGTAGGAGGCAGTGAGATGGAGAGGTAGATTGAGAGGTGAGAAAGGTGGGCAAACAGGTGTGGCCCCCCCGTGTGCCACAAACCCCAGCATTTAAGATGCTCCAACAAACCCCCTCACTACTTTTCTAGCTCCTGCCGCCTTATTTGTACAAAGAAGGCCTCGGCCTACCAAAAGGCTTCGGCCAGTCGACCCAGCTACCGCCGCCTTCGGGCAACCAGACCCAGCTCAATTCCAATCTGCTTCCGCTCTTGACTACTTCAATTTTATTTAAACTTATTCTAATAACCAGATAATTTTGAATCTTTAATCATCATTCCCAACTATTTAGTTTTGCTCTTTGCTGACAAGCAAAGCCAGGAAAGCAGTAAAGTTGCCCGCTGAGCCTCCATCTTTGTGTCAAAATCGACCATACCACCCACCCAATCGCTTCCGCCCCACCTCTGCTCAGCTAGGAGTGTCAACAGGCATCTCTCCGTTTTTTGCCTTCTGTTTTGTGCTTAACTTCTGCTTTGGCCAGTTTGCTTGCTGAATTCATGAAAATTATCATTGGTCAAATAGCCTCAATCAATGTAGTAGTAGTTCTCGTAATTTGAGCCCAGTCTTATAAATTACTTAACGAATTTAATGTTTGATGTCATGAACTTTAGTTTGCTTGCCTGCTTTCTTTTAAATGCCACAAAAAGCAATTTTGTTTATGCTATCAAAAATTAAAAAAAGCAAAATTAGAGTTCTGAATTTGACAGACATAAAGTGGGTTTATCTTAGTAATTAAGATTGATTTCATGAAACTTTATTCGGCTCCGCCAACCTTGTTTAAACAATAGCATAAGAATAAATTCATGAAAAGATCTATCAATAAAATTTAAATGTCAACTATCTTGAAAATTCTGCATTATTAACTTTTTTTTTTAACAAAATAAACTGACTTTGTTTTTGACCGCGGAGCGGCCCTTCGGGCCGCTCCGCGGTCAATAGAGGTTACTGAACTTTTGTCCTGATATATGGTCCTGATATATCCCAAAGCGGCGGGCGGCCAAGGCCAGCTTAAGCAGTTACCCCATTTTTGCGTCTGTCTTTCCGCATATATAAGCAATACGTA
>JASANA010010842.1:0-37399 GCA_030248095.1 Ptycholaimellus sp. GST1_10 | reverse complement strand
GCGGAGGCTCTCAATCACTCAGCCAACCAGAAATGCCGTCGCTGCGGCGGAGACCACTTCCAACGGGACTGCCGGAGAAGGTGTGAAACCTGCAACGACGCAGGCCACCGGGTAGGAACAATGCCGGGTTCGGCCTGCCTAAAATGCAATGCAGAGGGTCACTCTCTCTGGCAATGCCCTGAAGAAAAAGGCATCGCAGCCGTGGAGCGAGCGGAGCCGGCCAAGTCCGCCGTCCACTGGCCACCAATCTCCGGTTCCAATCTGCAGGCGATGAGTGCACGGAGCGGCATCCCTGAGCCCACTCTCATCCATGCTCCGGCATCCGGAGCAACTGTCCTCGGACCCTGCATCAGTCTTCATATGCTTGAGGATGGCTCTCGCAAGGTCAGCTTGGGCAAATCGTACGTGGAGGCGGCGATGACGGAGGAGGAGAAGAAGAGCGAAGGCCAGCCGCTACTTTAACCCCGTCTACATGAAGCCCGAGTACCGCTACGGTCACGAGCTCTCTGGCACATGGCCATCGTCTACTCCATCAGCTTGGACAACGGCATCAACGTCACGGCTATGCCTGTCCTTTACTGGCTCTCAAATCCTCCCAAAAGAGGACCCAGAGAAAGTATGCGTCAGAAATGCTGGTGCCATATCAATGGCAAACTGGACATTCCAATGATACTAGTGTACAATCCATTGGGAAAGATCAAATGCTCCCTTGCATTGGCTGTGCACGAATTTTGGATCGGATGTGGCTCAGCGCGAATCACATTCAATGCCCCCATCCGGATTGCGAAGTGGCACAGTGTGCAGAAGAATTTTTCAGCATCCACCCTGTCACTATGAATGTCCCTCAGTCCTTTCTCAATGAGATGGACCATGGAATAATCAACCTTCCATACAACAGTCCCATCATTGCCCAGTATCAACTGGCTGAGAAGGAGTGGTTAAAGTATGCAAGTCTGCAGAGACGGCGGTTGGAGGCGGTGACGAACCGGCTGGCCCAGGAGGTCCAGCAGCCGCCCGTCCCCACCAAGGCCGAGCTCAAGCAGCACTCCGGCCTCTTCTCCCTGAAGCGCGGCTGCTCCATCATGACCATCATCCAAGGCACCGACAAGATGCCGCCGCTGGAAGGCGAAGAGGAGGAGGAAGAGGCGGAACCATCGGACCCCGCCCAGCCCCCATCGCCAGCTAACCTCGTCATCTCTGAGGAGGATCAAGAAATGCGCAGAGCGGCGGAAATCTGGCCTGAGATTGCCGACGATGCTGACAAGGTTGACAAATGGTCCCAGCAACTGGATGCCCTCTCCAAGCTGCCTTGGTCGCAGATGGTGGAGCAGGCGCAATCGCAGCTGGCTGATCTCACGACAGTGGACGCTGCGGAGACAGTGGACGCCGCGGAGACAGCAGACGCTGCGGCGACTGCGGAGGCTGTGGAGACAGCAGCAGCGGTGGAGACGGTGGAGGAGACGGACACCGCCGAGCCCACGGAGGAGACGGAGGACCCGGCAGAAGCGGAAGGCCCCGACACGATCGAAGTGGACGAGGAGGAGTCCAACTCCGACGACATCCCGCAGCCTGCTAAGCTAATCATCACAGAAGCTCAGCGGACACCGCTGCCCGACGATGATGGCTGGTCGGACGAGGACAGCCAAGCTGACTCACAGGACACCGTCACCCCCACGAATGCAGTGCCTCCCTCTGCGCCTTCCTCCGCAGAGGAGACGGAGCAGGCAGAGGCAATGGAAGGAACCAATGACACGAATGAAGAGGACGAAGAGGAGAAGCTGGCCAACTCGGACCGGCAGGCCCCCGTCCAGCCCACCATCGACAAGGTCCTGGACGACTACGCCGCTCATCGCCATGTCTCCCCCAGCGATCCCCACTACGCAGCAGCAGTGGCCATCGACTGTCTCATGCCACAGACGGAGCAGGAGTCCGCATACGTGCGACAACTGCAACGCTTCACGGCGGCCAGTCTCCGCTACCTGGACCATGACGTGGAAGAGGAATGCCAGAAGCTGGTGCGACATGGTGGAGGTGGTGGACGGGAACGTCGGCCTCACCATCGCCACCTACCAATTCCTCCACGTCTTCAACGAGACACACGTCTCGTTCCGGGACACCAAGCCGTTGCTCACAATGTTCCTGAAGGTCCTCGGCCATCTGCCCCATGAACAGTCGGCGGGTGGTGCTGGGAGAGAGAGCGACGAGCTACTTCAAGTGGAAGAAGCACGCGTTCCAGGGCCTCGACACGGCGTGCTGCCCGGTCGGCAACATGGCCAACAAATGGATGGACATCTGGATGAAGAAGACGCCGGAGCAGATGCTCTCTGATGCCGTGAACAAAGACACCGTGGCCCACTTCAGCTGGTGGACCATGGCGCGCGGCTCACCTTTCATCTGCGCCTTCGTCCGCGAGCTCCTCTTCAAGAAGTCCGGCGAGGAAGAGAGCGCTTCCCTATGGAGACGGGCCATGGTCACTGTGCTCACTGCACGGACAGCTCGACGGCTGTTTCACGACGGCCTGGAGCAGGCCATCGCCGGTGCTCCCACCGAGCAAGCGGCCAAGAGCATCTGCCACATGAACCTCAAGGCCAAGGACAGCTTCGTGCGGTTCATCAAAGCCCTCACCAAGACGCCGGTGGGCAACACGCCGGTCCTGGACCCGACAGAGCTCTACCGCCTGGTCCACAAGCCTAGGGTGCTCAAGGCTTTGGGCTCCTGGACATCAGCCGTGAAGAACGCCATCGAGGAATCGATCGAAGCAACGGTGAAGCGCCAGGCAGAGCAGCAGCAGAACGTCCTCCGCAACATCTCTGCCATGAAGCTGGAGGCCAGCACGGAGGTTTCGGAGGCATCCATGGCCTCGGCTTCACTCAACGCCAGCACCAGCAAGGAGAGCATCACCTCCGGCACAGCGGACCCTGAAGCCATTGCTCTCCATCCTCCAGAGGAAGAAGTGGGCATCTTCGAGGTGCCCACGAACGGCGAGGACCTCAACCAGTCAATCGACAAGGAAGAGGACCACCACAGCCAAGAGCGGACGCCGGGGAAGCGCGGTCACCCGGAGAGATCACCAACACCGGAGAAGCGTGCACGGACGTCCCTTGAGCGTGACAGCATCCGCCGCAAGGAGGATAAGTCCACCGAACGCCAAAGGCAACGGATCCTGCCGCCTCGCGATGACAGGAGCAACAGCCGCAATGACAAGGACCGCCGGCAGGAAGACTCAGGCCATGGCCGGGACACCCACAGCCGGCGCTCCAATGACCGGGACAGCCGCAAAGTATCATAACTCAAGGCCTTGCTTCGCCAACAAATAATTTGAGTTCATTCATCCAAGCAATGAGCAGCACAGATCGAAACATTGAAATGCAGCTTGGGCGTGCTGATGGCATTGTTAAAAAAGGTGGGATATCGCAACAAAATAAGCGGGAATGTAGCATCCTTGAGTGCGGCAAATAAAGCAGTCTGTGGACGGATGAAACCTTGAAAAGGAAGAAGACAAGGAGAAAAGGAAAAGCGAGGGCATCTGGCCAGGGCAAACGAGAATCTTTGGAGAGTGAGATTCTGGGCAACGGCTGGCGGAGAGAGCTTGGAATAGGAGTGGGTGAAGTGGCTGTCTAGCTCTAGCACATCTCCTCTCGCTCCAAGGTGCCGGCTTTTCGACTCCACAGCCCCACTCGCCCCACTTTCTTGGACTCCACTCTTGGCTGAAATAGAAGCTGGCAATGAAGGAAGCCCAGAAAGTTGTTCTATCATCGATATACCTTAGCCGTGGCGGCAACGGTGGTCGGTTGGAGGGGTTTGAGTGGGTCGGAGAGAATGATAAGCGGGATGTCTTCGTCATCCAGCAGGGGCATTGACCAGGCCAAGGAGTGAAAGAGGCCTCCGGTCTCCTCCGGGCCCATGGTGACGGCCTCGCAGTCGTACTCGGGGTGGAACATGATGGGTGGCAGAAGTGGGTAGCGTTCTGGCTGCTGGCTTCCGGGGATTGCTATGAGCACTGCTTGGTCGCCCGGCCTTTTATAGGAGGGGAAGGGGGCTGGCGTGCGGGGGTAGGAGAAGGAGGGAGGCTAAGTGGGCGTGGCCTACGCAAATGTACACGTCTCCCCCCTTTCTCTTGTCCCGGCCTGGGCCTTTCTCGGGCAAGAACAGGACGTCAATCACGCCAGTTTTCCGCGTCCCCGCTGACGACCTTCTGGTTCCTTGTGTCCTGCCCCGCCCCCTGTTCCAATTTAGGAAACACTCAGCTGGACGCAAAGTGCAATAAGGATGCATCTGTGATGCGAATGGAAGTCAAACAGTCTATTGCAATTGACAGCAAGTGTTTGGTGTAAAGTTTTTTTTGGCCGCTCACTACCAACTGGTCCATCAGTACCGGGCCCCTGCAAATTGGATGATGGGCATTTTTTCCTTTTGATCATTTGCCTGACGCCACCTTGGACCTCCGACGCTAAACAAATTATTCCTCCGTTAATGCGGTGGTGGCTGATGTTTGATGGCATTGGCTTGTTTACCTAGATGATTGTGGGTGGTAAATTGCAGGCATTCAAACGCCTACTTAGCTCCAATCCGCCCACTCACTGGGATTAGCCGTCATCTGGCACCATCGATTGCGACAGACGCCCACGCACCAGACACACATATGATGCACCAATTTTAGCATCTCCTCTTTCAGCTACGTCATACTTTTCGTCTTCGGCGGAGACAAGACTGTGGAATTTCAGATTGGGTTTCTGGCCATAGCCCTGGAGAAGGCAGCCTTTTCGCAGAGAGCTGATGATCTCACCTAGAAATGTCATGCTTAAGCTCCTTAAGGACACACGAAGACTGTCCAAACCGAAATGCCAAGACTAATTGGATGGTGCAGAGAAGCCTAAGAGGATAGTGACCAGAAAGGTCAGATGGCATCACGGGAGACTAACACCCAAAGCGGATTTTCCTCTTGCACAATCCACGGAAGCAGAAATGCAAAAATAGCGCACTTGGTCGACGAAATGTCACTGAAAACCTGACTACCAGCACAAAATTACATCTGAATCTTGGGCAGGCCGAAATGCAGAGGAGGCTCGTCTTCAAGCTCGTCCACCGAGGCTCTGGGAACTGCTGGCTGGGCTTTCATTTCTCCATCTCGCCTTTGTCTCACCTCTGCCCGCACCTCTACTCGTCTCTATAATCACCCCCTTTTCTCAGTACATGCATCCAGTTCACTTTTACGAGCAATGGAAGGTGGCAAAGGAAGGAGACCGTTCTTTGGGCAGGGACAGAGCCTCGTAGGAAGGCGTCAATTACCAGCCACTTTTCTCGCACCTGCAGTTTTTTGCTGCTCACCCTGTCTTCTTTGCTCCTTTTTATCTAGTCACGCCACATTGGCTAATTCGCATCAATTTTGGCAGCAGTTAGTGTTTGCGCAAACAAGCAATAGATTTCAGAAGATTAATGCGCCATTTTTAGCCATCAGCCAGCTGATCCCACTAAGCCTGCCCGTCTTTCTTTCCCCTTTTTGGCAAAAGAAAAGGCGAAACACGTCAAGCTAACGGCTTTTTAGCCCAACTTCGAGGAATTGGATTCGGATAAAGAACCAAGACGGATCTATTACTCCCTGTATTTAGCAAGCAGAAAGAAGGATTTGCGTCCTATAGAAAGATGAGAAAAGCCGAATGAGCCTGTTTTCTTGACCTTGCCCAAACGTCCCGTGATCCATCGAGCCCAGATTTCGGCAGCTACGACCTTGCCAGAAAACGGCACTTCTACCAGCCCTCATCAACTCCCTGGGTGGGACTCAGCTGTCAACAACTCATCTATCTTCCCCCCACACCCTATTTCATTCCACTGCCCTAAATTATGCCATAAAAAGAAGAATGAAACCTCCTCAAGCGCCTGGGAAACAAGCGGGTCTCGAATGCGAATACGAATTTCCAGCTTTCCGCCAACCGCTCGCCGCCCCTCCATCAGCTACAAAGCACTCCAATGTTCAATCAAATAATGTCCAACGCTATGGAGGCTTTGTTTTCCCTCCAAACAATGGTCACGTGAAATCAGCACCACCTAAGTTGATGGACCTGGGGTGACGAAGTCCGGAAATACCAGAGATGCATTTTTGTTACCACTCAGGTCAACGTAAGAACAATTGACATAGTCTGCATTCCTTCCCGTACGCCACTAAGCCAGTCAGTGATTCACCGGAAGAGAATAGAATGTGGCTTACATGGAAACTTTCGTGAATTTCCGTTTTGGTTTCCAATGGGAGCAGCTTTGCCTCGCAGCTTCCTAAAAGCTTGTCGCTCCGCATAAATCCCCTGCAATGTCTTTTTCTATCAGTATTCTTTTCTATCGTATTCGATGGTTTTAAACTGTTTTTCCATAAAAAGTTTTAGCTGTTGCAAATAAGAGGAAACAGAAACCAGAATGAAAGAAGCATATCAAAGATGATGACGTCTGCCTTACACAGAGAATGTCGATATTGGCCCATTTAAACGGTTGAAGGAGGGTGTGGAATGTGCGGCATGTCAGTCACTCCTCTGCTCACAAAGACCCCCCACTCCTACTCACTGCATTCATCAGAAGGACCACAAGAAACTTGTATCACCTTTTTTAACTCTCTTTCTAAGAGACGGTCTAACAAATCAGTACAGTACGGTCTAGTTTACCACTTTCATCACTCACCAATGCTAAAAAGCTAATTGAGGAAGCGTTTTAACGGGTAGGTAATTGCTCGGCGCAGAAAAAATGAAGCAATAAAGGCTAAAACTGGTCTCTCACGCTTTTATTTTCCGGCGTCTGGGGAAGAAAAAGGGGAAAGGGAGAGGAAATGAAAAGGATGAGTAAGGTATGCAGAAGAATAGCGGCGCCAAACCCTTTCTGATAGACGTCCAGCTTCACGCCGTGTCTTTTCACCAGGCGCTGCAGGGCTCTCGCCTTCCGGTTGATGCTCAGCTTGAAGCGCTCGTTGAAAGCTGCAAAATATTTACCCCTTCACTCAACTTCTAGGCAGCAGCGATTGGACTGGGAACCGGGGCTGATGGTCTTGGAGAGTGTCTGGGTTTTGCCGGTCTGCGGGCTCTCGGTGGGGTAGGCGAGTTCGTAGCGGACGAAGAGCTCCGCATGCTTCTCCTCGTAGCCAGCTGGCAGTTTCACCTCAACCCCAACACTCTAGAGCAGTGCAGCAGGGGATGAAAGAAGAGCCTGAAGAGCGCGGATGATGCCCAGCTCCAGATCGGACTCCCCCAGGTCCGGGTTGCACTGCAGACTCGGCATCACTCGCGTCTCGTACCTGAGGAAGGCCGGTGAATGCAACATAGGACAAGGGTGGAAGAGGAGGACCGAAATCTGGGCGGAGGATCGCCGAGCTTGTAGGCCTGGCGAAGGGTGACGAGGTCTTTCTTGGCGCTGGTTCCCAGCCGCTCGAACTCGTCCACCCTCGCCACGTCCCCGAAGCGGGTGAAGTAGGCCTGATTCCCCATGCACACTTGCAACTGTACCAGGACCCCCCTCATGGATTAGAAGAGTAGATGTGGGAAGGCAAGGAAGCCTGGTGAACGAGGTCCTTCTCGAGCTGGGCAAAGATTTCGTTGCGGTCCCCCTGAACGAGGCTCCAGCCGCCCGAGCCCCCGTCGATGCCCGCCTCCAGCTCCTCTGACACCGACACCGGAACCGTTGACCGCAGCGCTGCTTCCGGGATGCCCGCCTACATCAGCCAATCATCTATGGAGAGTCAGTGAGGAGATGACGTGTGGAAGCCTGTGGCGGGGTGGGGGTGTGGCGAATGTCGACGGGGAGGCCGGCCTTGGAGGCGGCAATCATCTGATCGAAGCCTTTCGCCTGCCGCAGGAACTCCTTCGCTGCTTTCAACTGCCCCGCCTCAAACATCAGCATTAGATAGTCAAGAGATCATTCCAATTTCCAAACCCTAGAAATTGTTTTGAAGTTTATTTTGTCTTTTGTTTGAAGTTTACTTTTTTGTACTTTGTGTTTGGAGCGAAAGACAAAAAGCTTAGGGAAGGTGGATGGACCTGTTTGGCGGCAAGTGCAGCTTTCTTGAACTGCATCTGGCGTTTGATAAGAAATTGCAGCTGCTGCTCTTGCTTTGACTGCTTGGCTGGACTGGGACCAGCGGCTCCTGTTTTGCTTCCTTCAACACCATGATTTCCCAATTGCCTTCAGCGTTTGGCAATAGAAAGAAATTGGTAGAGAGTCTTCTTCACTGTGGCTTCGCCTTGATGATGATAGAAAGTGAACCGATTTCGGGCGCTCTGGCGGCCTGGGGACTAGGCCTTTTGGGCGGCGTAGGAGCAACTGTGGCGGCTGGCAGCGGAGGATAGCCGGGTGGACACGGCAACTCCTCCACATCCACCGCTTTGCCTGCCTAGGACACAAAATCCTCAGTGACAGCATGGGATAGAGGGATAGAGAGGGTAGGGATAGAGAGAGGCTAGGGAAACCTTGGCCTGTCGAATGGCGTCCTTGTACTGGCCGGCGATGCGAGACATCATGCGCTCCTTGCGAGCGTTGCCCTCCGCCTTCGCCCCCGCCGCGCTTGACTCATACTTCGCCAGACGCTGCTCTAAACCTGCCAATCACTTCATTCTCACTACACACCATCCTTTATCCATTCACCCCTTCCCAGCAGCTAACTAAGTCGGCAGAAAAGGAGGTTGTACCTTCAAGCAGAGTTTTGGGCTTGCTAGGGGCAGGCTGAGTGGGAGGCTTGGGTTTTGCCGGTGGCGGGGCAGGGGCCGCGTCCTGGAAACCGGGAGGCGGTGGCGGGATCTGAGAAAGATCCACGTCGTCCCCGTTGCCAATGGCCGCGAGAACGGCCTCGAACTGCCGCGCTATTTTCAGGCACCGCATCAGCTCTCAAAAGCCTCACCGCTGCTGGGCATAAGGGAAGGTGCTGGGGGGATGAAGAGGAAGCGTAGTAAGGAAGTAATGGAGGGACCGGGGCGATCTTCAGCGGCCTTGGCCCTGAGTGCGGCCTTCTTGTAGAGGGCGAGACGAGACTGCAGGAGCTCGATCTCCCCCGCACTCGGCGTCGACGCCATCAACTCAGCCACTCCAGCGGGTACTTCTCTAGCCGCTTCTCAAATATCCTTTTACTCTACTGAGATAACCAAGATAAGGATTTGAACAGTATACTGTGTCTGTAGAGTTCGCCTTATTTTCGATAAAAACCCTTAGAAACACGTAAAGTCCTTATTGACCACTTGGTACTACTTGCATAGTCTTTTTATTGTACTTTTAAGGCAGGGGTGAATAAAAGGAAACGCTTGGTTTGTGCAGGAGGTGGTTGAGTTTCAGGTTTCTGAGGTGTTCGATCCATGGGCTCCGTAGTCGGCTGTTGGACGGAGACGAGCGTTGGCGCTGGGGCCTTGGCTGCTGGCTGCACTGGCACATCTGGACACAGAAGCATGGAGGAAAGCTTTTGCTATGGGCAGATGTGTATTACGGATGGGTTTTGGGGGAGGAGCTGGGGGCGCAGATCTGCGAGGGTGTGGATCCACGGGCGGCTGTGCCAGCGCTGACTCCGACGCGCTTGGAGCCACTCCTTTGCTTGAGCCTACAGCTCACTTTATTCTCTTTACCTACTACAGCTACACTCCGTCCGAGTAATTGGATATCAGTCCAAGTTTAAGAATAGTTCTGCACCGAACAAAGAGAAACCTTGAGCAAAAGTGTAAAAAATATGACTTGTTAAACATGAATCAAAAATATATGGCCCTCCAGTACATTCCCGCGGATTTCCAAGTGGAGGATACTTTTTTGAAAACCGCGGAAACCTTCTGTTCCCTATTTATCGCCGAATACAGCTCAGTTGGCCATAGATAGTTGAGCTGGTAAACCTTTGACAAGGCAGGGTGGTGGAATGTCATCCTCGGCAACTGGACGCCCCGCCGCCGCCTGCTTCACTTGCCCTTCCAGCGTCTGCCAAACAACAACCAATCCTCTCCTCCTTTCCCCCTTGAAGCAGAAACCTTTATAGCTCTGCCGAATCGTCGGCTCTTGCTCGCGTCTCCCGCCGCCTTCGCCTCCGCCTCTGCTTGCCGGTACATTCCCAGCCGCTCTTCCAGCAGCTTCCCTCAAACCAGCTCTCTTTGCTGAATGCCAAAGCAGTAAGCAATGGCTAGAGACTCTGGCCAGAGACGGGCGCAGAGGGCGGTGCAGGATCCCTGGGTGGAACAGGAGGGGCTGAGCGACCGCCGCCAGTGCCCAGGATATCGTCCAGCTCGCCCTAGAGGATGAGCAGGTGCAGGTTCTGCGGACAGGAGAGGGAAAGGGTGGGTGAAACGAGGAGGTCTGGATCGTCGTCGACGGAAGGATCGTCGGGGTCGTCCTTCACGGAAGCCTCGGAACTGATCTGTCGCGCCAGCCGCTCTATGCGCTCCAGCTCTGAGTTTCCTCCTCCCGTCTCACCACCTCTACTCGTTGCAGCCTTTGCAGGTGCACCAGCCTCAACCCCAGCGCTTTTGGCCAACAATAACTGGAGGATATTGATTGCCTTGGGAGGTGAGATGGGGAGTGTGGGTAAAGATGCGGCAGAAGGCGCTGCCTCATCTTCAGCGAGGAGAGCGCCAAGCTCAGCTTCCAGATCTGCGTCGCCTGAGAAAGAGGATGGAGGGTGAAGGGAATGAGGACGGTGTGGATGCCAACCGCCAACATCTCCGTAAAGCATGCGCTCCATGGCCTCCATATTGTCCAGACCCGACATTCTTTCTTTCTTCTTGCCCTAACCTCTAACCACTTAGCCGAACGGAACCTGTCATATGTTTGTTCTGCGCAGTTTAAGAATTTCTTTCAATCAAGTCAACACTTTACAAATACTAATCAGTGTTTGTTGCAAATGACGAACAAAACATTACTTGGAATCTTATACTTGGCGGCTTGGACTTGACTGAGAATACTTACGAATTCGTAAAAATTTGAAAATATTCTTAATATTTAGACTGTCGGAAATAGGTCACATTTCCAGGCAGAAATCCGTGTAGGTAGATGTGTTTTCCTTGTGACTAAATGTGAAGCGAAAACAGAAAGCAAAAAGCATAAAACGAATAAGGTATCAATCACTAAAAGGCCGACTTATTAGCCCAGGAAGCATAGCTCTATGAACTACAGTAGAGTAGGATTGGGTGCTAAATCCAGGAGAAGATCCAAAGAGCGCCGAGGCGTTTGCGGACGATGTAGGCGCAGGTGAAGAAGAAGAGGCAAATGGCGAGGAGGAAGAGAATCTTGTCCGTTATGTCCCGCCGCTCCCACTTCGACAGCAGCTTCCCGCTCGCCGCTATCGCTGCAACACTTCACTTTACCCATCCTCATCCTCCCATCATGGCCTCCCACCAGCGCCCATGGTTGCAAACTCGTCCTCCGTCTCCTTCAGCATCGACGACGAGGTGAGCAGGGTGCTCAGCGCTGCCGAGGATGCTTCCACCTAGTCCATCTCTTTCTCTCTCTACTCTCAAGTGCATTGAAGCATAGCTCACCTGTTCACCCATGCGTCCAAGAAGAGAGCTGATGCCGGCGCTGGTGCGAGCAGCTTCACCGGCCAAGTCTCCGCCTACTCCACGACGTCGAGCCTTGCCCTCCTCTTCTTCTTCTCCTCCTGCCAACCGCTTCTTTCTGAGTTGGGAGTGAGAAGCAGATGAAGTAGGATGGAGTAGGATGCTAGCCGAGAAGTGCATAGCGGGCCTCATCGTGAATGGAGGCCAGGAGGCGCTGTGTTTCCTTCCGCAGCCAGCCTGCGTTTCTCTCTGCTGCAGCTCGATGCGTGCTCACCAGACGCTGACCTTGCGCCCGCTCCTCTGCCTTCTTCACCTTACAATCCCTATCACTACCCTCCTACCACTCTCATTACGATGGGCTAGCCTTTGCAACGGCAGCCTCCAGGCGATCTATTTTCCGGTCCATGTCCGCCATCAGCTGGCGAACTTTGCCCAGCTCCTCAATTGTATTTGAATTCGTTTGGAAAATGGACGCAGATGGGGAGGAAGCCTGGTTGAGCTGATTGTGGTCAGTGATGCGGAGTGAATGTAGGTCGTCGATGGCGGCCTTGACGTCAACGTCAAGGCGGAGAACGGAGGATTGCAAAGCCTCCACTTCATCCCCGTCTCGAGAAGCGGGCACAGGGCGGCGGTAGGCCATTGAGAGGGCGGAGAGAGTTGGCGAGCAACAGAATAAGTTGGGGAGGGAGTGTCTAAAGTTCTAGAGTGGGAAAGGGTGGTGGAAGGAGGAATCAGATGTTGAAGCCGGCGGCACGCATGCAGGCTTTGTGCGCCTGAAATGGCGAGAAGTGTTCGGGGTGACTGGAGCGGTAATTGGAGGGATTCTAAAAATACTTCAATGGCGTCGGCGCAGTTGGCTTCGCCTTTCTCCAGTACGCACTCGTCGCGAATTCGCTTGGTCTCTGGGCACGCACAGCACGCCTTCAGCTTCTTTCCTCAACCAACTGCCTTCATTCTACCCTGCTTTGAATTGCAAAATGAATCATAAAACATCGAATTATGCCTCCAAACAAAGATATTAAAAAAATAATTGACTTGAAAATTATGCCAAAGAGCAGAGATGAAATAATTTTGATAACCTTCTTTGGGCTTGTCTTCAGTGGCCTTGTCGGGCATTTTGGAGTCACCAGAACCTGTAATGTGGTGCGATTCCGCTTGTGTGGCAATGGGAGAAATCGGAGCTATGATGCAAGATAAATAAAAACATTCATGCTCTGCGAATGGCGGCCGAGAACAAATAGAGCATGTTTGTCAGGAAGGATAAAGAGCGAACCCATGACACATCACCCGTCCACAAAGCAAAGGTTCAGAAATGGTGATTGGGACACTAACTGTTCACCAATCAAAGCTCCAACGCATTCGCCAATTGTGCAGCAGGGGCATTTGCGCAGAATGACGGAGCGTGGCCAGGGAGGATTCAAGCAAGTGTAGGTGCGCGATTGCAAAGGCAGTCCAATGCGACAGACATAGACAAGGACAAGTGTTGTGGTGTTGCTGAATGCCTGGGAGGTTGTAGGGATTGAAGTAGGCGGTTGGGATGGCCTCGCACTCACCTCGGCACCGCGGGACAGGCCCAGGAGGTTCAGGGCCGGCGGAGGCTGAGGATTCCAAACCTGCGCTGCCCCCCGCCTGGTCCAGGGCACTACAGTCCAACTCCTCCTGGCCAGACAAGGACGAGCTCTTGGGTTCGCATCCAAGATACCATTCTTTTTTTCCTAATAACAATTAAAGTTGTATAAAAGTGGGAATTTACCTCAAGTCGAAGTTTTCAAAATATTTACCAGATTATCGCTTTCAGTATATCCCAGCTATATTGTATTGGACGAAGATATCCTTCCAATCGCCGTATGTTCTTGATTTTTGAACTTTTTCAATATTGCCTGTAGCATAAAATTTCTCCAAAAATAATCGATTTCCAAAATATTTATTTCAATAAAGTTGAAGCAAAAGGAATGATATACTGCAGACGTGGTGTACTGGGGGCGACAGTTGCTGGGCCTGGGTATCGGGATCAGTTGGGGCCTTGTTCCTTTCCATGGGCTCCTTGCCATCCTCCTCTACTTCGCTGTCTCCAGTGTTCTCGGCTATCTCTGGGTCGTTCGTGTTCAAGGTTCACTCTTCTCACCTCCTTCCACCTTCCACCTTCGTCTAGTACATCATCACTGAAGGGCAAGACGAGGAAGCGGTGGGGGGCTTTTGGGAGCTGTCGAAGGAGGGTGCGGCGTCAGCCTTTGCCACCTTCGTCGTTGCCTGGATCATCACCTACTCCGCCCTACATGCTTCCGAGGCTCCCGATCTCCCCGCTCACTTCTAGCACCTCCTTCTGCCCAATCGCCTCTTCCTACGCCACTTCTCTCTGGACGAGCCTCAGAATACCAACTTAATCACCGAAACTCATGCTCAATTCATTTTCCTACGTCCTGCAATTGGCCCCAGTTGGTGCAGAGTAAACCTTGAGCGATGAAAATGGGTCAACAATTATTTCCCACAAACTGATCATCACTTCTCCTTCAATCATGTCGGCGAATATAGACATCCTTTCAAAAAGGTTTCAGTTTTCGGCCCAATATCAATAGATGCTGGCTTTTATTTGGCTAGCAACGGCCGCTGTTCTGGCTGAGGCTGAAAAGCCATCCATAGTCATCTTCATTCTGGGCCAGAGTGAGCCCAGAAGGGAGGAGGCAGCCAAGGCCTTGGAGCTGGAGGAATCCATTCTAAAACAGAATGCACCAAATCTTTGCGTTCATTTTCTTTCCTAGTCCACTTTCAATCCCGTCTCAAAAACCTGGATGCACAGACGCTGCGAGTTTTTCACTCCACACAGCCTCCTTTCGCCGACTCCTGGGGCGACTTTACCATATGGGTTGCTCTGCCGAGGTTCAGCTGTCATTGCAGCATCTACTACATCGTTTCTACATATTATGCCTGATTCACGTCTTTTTCACTCAAACTATCTTATTTGAGAAAAGGAACTACTGAAATAGAACAGTGTTGAAAGGTTGGCGGAGGCGGTAAGTGAATCTAAGCCGGACTGGCTACTGGTGCTTGATGAATCCAGCCGTCTTCATTTGCCCCGTCTGCTCCAGTTCATCTCCGCTTCAGCTCAACCTGGTTTCACTTATCATCCAGCCGCAATACGATGCAGTAGAAGCATTACTTAAGACAACTACTATGGCCACGCCCTTTATGACAAAGAGCCGACGATCATACATCATTATCACATGGATGCAAAGTTCGCCTTCCCTGATTTTGCTGGCGGCCTGCTCTTTGCCTGGCCACTGGTCCAAAGGTTCTACGAGCATCATTTCATGCCATCCACAATTAACTCTGCTTCCAGCTTGGTCAGCGGACTCAAGGATGGAAAAATGCCGAGAGACTTCACCATCGACCCCAAACACGAGGTCAAATCAGATTCCTCCAAATGTGGCCCCTGAAAACCAAAGCAATGCAGCTGGCCATGCTGCTGTGGAAAGATGGAAAGGGTGTGGCTTTGACACCGGCCAACGAAGCCTTCTGCACCCTGGCCAACGATGATCCTGAACACTGCGTCGTCGTCTATCAACCACCCAAACCTTGCCCAATTCCGCCCAACTTCCTGGACAGCATAGCCTTTGCCGTCAAGACCCATTCCGGCTACCACCAAGATCGAGGTCCACTTTTCTAGCTCTCATCTCTTGCAAGCCCGAACAATAGTAGTATCTAATTTTCGTTTTTCTTTATTCGTGTCAAAACTGGGTAAATTACTGGCTAGGTTTGCAGTGGCAGTGGTAAAGCGAACGTGGGGCAGAGAGGTGCGGCACATGGAGTACTTCAGCGACAAAGAGGATGAGCGCATTCCCACCGTTGACCTAGGCGTCCCAAACGTGGAACGAGGTTGACGTCCTGAAGCTTGAAAGTAAAATGTATAACTGAGCTTGAGTATTGAAGGGCACTGCGAGAAAACTGTCCGTATCATGCAACGATTTGTGGAGAAGCAGGAGAATATGCAATGGCTGGTGATCGCTGACGACGACACTCTTTTCTCCATACCCCGACTTCTCGGCCTTCTCGCCTGCTACGATCCAATAAAGCCCATTATCATCGGTGAACGCTACGGCTATGGCTTCAGGTTGCCACTATCGTCTAGCAGTACTTGAAGCAATCACATAGAATCCCAATCAATATATCCTAGTTGAAGATGAATGAAAGCTAGCTGTTGAAAGCATGGAGACTGAATGAGCTGTGCATATAATCTCAAATGCTCGAATGCAGACTGGCTATATGAAAGGAATTAATAGTGAGTTGAGAATAAGTGGTGGAATTTGTCAGTGCGGAAGGAAGCGACGGCTACGAGTACCCGACCGGTGGACCCGGAATGATCTATAGTCGTGGGGCAGCGAAGGCCTTGCTGGAGGATGGCTGTGCATGCCCAGCCGTGGACAGCCCAGACGACATGATCCTCGGCATGTGTGCCCGCCGCATCCATCTGCCCATGATTCATTCCGACGCTTTCCATCAGGTTAGCTGGCCAGCATCGGGAAGGACAGAGAAAGGAGGGGTAAATGATGGGCAACAAAAATTCAAGGCAAAGGGAAAAAGCCTAAAAGAGAATGAAAAATGGGTTGCAGGCACGGCCGGAAGACTATGCAGAGGATTACCTGGCCCGCATTCCGCCTATATCATTTCACAAGCACTGGATGACAGATCCGTACAAGGTTTCTCATTTTTGGCACCAGTTCAAGTCAATGCAACGAAAGCATCCCATTTTCAGATTTATATGGAGAGACTGAAGGTAGACGGTGTTTCGAAAGAAGAGCTATGACTTCTCCATTGCTGTTTTCAGATTTTCTTTTTACTCTCATGCAAGCTATGAATTTGGCCAAAACTGCCTCTTGCCACGTTTGTTTTCTGATTCCTTTTGCACTGGTTGCGGGTAGCTACTTTGGTTTGCATTCACTTTCACTTTGAATTTTACTGTGGGTTTCATCTGACTGATTCGGCCACAGGGATTGCGCATAACTATTTGCAGCATGTTTTTGTGCCAGATGATATTGCCCTCATTTCTCACCATAAAACACATAAAATCTCAGGCCACGTTCTTTGAGCATTTACAAGGCCATTCGACAAACTGTAAAAAAGAATGCCATTAGAAAGTTTTTAGGTGCTGAAAGCTGGAGTTTCATCTTCCACGCCAATGCCGAACTCTTGTATGGCCATTTCTTTCATTCGGTACTTTTGGATCTTGCCCGAAATCGTCCTCGGAAACTGCTCCGGCGTCTTGAACTCGATGTAGCGTGGGATTTTGAAATGGGACAGCTGCAAACTCACAATTCTTGATTCATAGAAAACTAAACTTTAGTAATATCCACTCGAAATCTAAAAGAAAGGAATGAAATTTGGCGGTCGGAAGACAAACCTCGCCTTTGCAAAACTCTTTGACATCGGCGGCAGTAAGCGCAGGGTTTTTACTGGTGATCCAGGCGCAGACCTCCTCACCCAATCGCGAGTCCGGAACTCCGAACACCTTTCAGTGGATAGGAGGTTTGGCATGAGTTGGTGTAAGGGGTTTAAGGGAGGTTACCTGAACCTCCTTGACCTCTGGATGAGTAGAAAGGAAATGTTCAATCTCGGCCGGGTAGATGTTCTCGCCGCCTCGAATGATCATGTCCTTGCTTCGACCCGCTATCGTCACCTGGCCCTTCGCATTCATGATGGCCAGGTCTCTGCAGCCATCTCCCGCCTTCTCAATAGCTATTGAAAGAGTAGAAAGGGAAGGAACCCAGAGCGATACCAGCGATCCTGGCCCACCGCCTGTGCTGTTTTCACGGGATCATCCCAATAGCTCAGCATCGTGTTGTAGCCGCGCGTCCACAGCTCACCCTTCTCTCCTATCAACCTCCAGCCTTCTTTTCCATCTCTCATGTCTCTTTTTGAGGATGGCTTCTGGGGAGGAAAAGAAGAAAAGATGAAAAGCTGGAAGAGAACCGATGGGTAGAAGGCGGCCTTCAGTGTCCACGATTTTTCCCTCCACGTGGTCCAGGGCGTCACCGATGCTTTTCACCCGTTCCTCAGCCGGCTCCCAGGTATGTGTCATGAAGGACACTGGGGACGTCTCCGTGCTCCCATACGCTATCTTCAACCTTCCCAAACCTATGCATGTGAGTGATTGAGGAATCGGGGACCGTAAAGTGTTTCATGTGCATGCGGGAGATGAGCTGTTTGCAGAGCTGAGGAGGGCAGGGAGCCCCGGCCATCACCCCGCTCACCAAACTCCGCAGGTCGTACCTCCAACTCCTCTCCATCTCCACCACATATCAACTCCTCCTCAGCACTCACTTATCAAAGTCCGCCTGATGCAGCATGTCGATGAACATCGTCGGGGTGCCCAGGCCCATCGTCACCCTTAATTATCTTCATTCCCTCCTCAATTATACTACTTTGTGCTTCATTTCGTACAATGGATTTGAATTAAATCTTTGGAACTACCTATATACGAAATATGAAATACCATACTTTCAACCATGCGAAAAAGGAAAAAAGGGTGATTAAAAATTGTTAACTCTCCATGTTATAGTATATTTTGATTTTGATTATTTTTTGCGCGGCCAAGGCCAGCTTAAGCAGTTACCCCATTTTTGCGTCCGTCTGTCCGCATATATATATATATGTGTCTTTCCGGGGCCGGGCCTCCGCGGTTTTTCAACGAAATTGGCTAATTTTTTGCATGAAGGTCCTTCTGGGTGGTATCTCCAGGCCATTTTTTGGGATGGGCGTAATTTTTCGATTTTCGCCCAAAACTCAATTTTTTGATGTTTCAAAATACAAAAATTCATAAATCACTTGTTTTTCAATGAAATTGGCTGAATTTTGGCAGGTACGTCCATCAAGGTGATATCTTGAAGCTAGCAAAAGGAATCTCCGAAATATTAATTATTTCCCGATTTATGGCGAAAAACCTAAAATCTTGATGTTTCAAAAATTTGAACATCCATAAATCGATGGTTTTTCAATGAAATTGGCTGAATTTTGGCAGGTACGTCCATTAAGGTGATATCTTGAAGCTGGCAAAAGGAATTTCCGAAACATTAATTATTTCCTGATTTATGGCGAAAAACCTAAATCTTGATGTTTCAAAAATTTGAACATCGATAAATCGATGGTTTTTCTATGAAATCAGTTGAATTTTGGCATGAACGTCTATCAAGGTGGTAAATTGAAGTTCAGAAAAGGACTTTTTCAAATGTTTATTATCTCTTCAAATTTAGTCAAAAACCTAAAATATTGATGTTTCAAAAATTCGAACATCCATAAATCACCGAGTTTTTAATAAAATCAGCTCACTTTTGGCAGTGATTCATATGGGTGGTATAGTTGTGTTATTTGAGGTTTTTATTTGGACCAAAGGCCGCGCATCTTGGCGATAGCCGAGTATACCTTGTTGGTTGATATTTTTGGTGGATTATTTTCGGCAAGCTTAGTAAGTGAGTAAGCTCAATGAAAGTGTAAATGGGAAGAGGCAACCGCTCCTCATCGATAGTCTTGAGAGCAGCCTTGGGGTCGAAGCCAGCGGAGGGGAATGCGACAGTGCGTCCGTGCGCCAGAGTTCCCATCAATCCCCCCACCTGCCCGAAGCAGTGGAAGAGTGGCGGCGGACAGCACACTATCTCTTCCTTCAAATCTTATCTATTTCACAACCTTTATTTGGACCTTAGGCGAGAACTCTGTTATTCATTCCAGCTCGAAGGCCAATGAAGTAGGCGTTGTTGAGAGTGCCGTTGTGCGATAAGACGACGCCTTTCGGATTTCCCGTAGTGCCCTGGAAGACGCCATTGGACGAAGTGATGCTTCCGGGGCAGAAAAGCGAACGGAGGTGAACTGAATGTTGAATGGATCGTCAGGCTGGATATCCCGACTGAGGTTGTCCAGGCAGGACTGGGACTCCGCGTTCCCCGCCGCCATCACCTCACCCCAGCTCAGCGTACCCCTTCCCATTCCATCCTTTCACTTCACCTGGTCCATGGAAAGATGCTAGATTGATGTTACGGCTTCTGAGGCCCGTCCTGACCGAACATGATGACGTGCTCTAGCTCCGGGAGGCTGGAATGTGGGAATGTAAAGGGAGGAAGAGGATTGGAAGGAAGGGAAGAAGACTGCTTGCGGTGTCCGCCGATGCCGAATCCGGGGGCGGCCTTGCAGAGGATGTCGTAGTAGTCCTGGCTCTTGAATCGGCTTGCGGACACCAGCGCTCGCATGCTCAGCTGCAAGCTAGCGCATCACTCAAACTTAGCTAGACACACCTTGTTGGAACCTTTTTGAGGCCGTACTCCAGCTCGTGCGCCTGGTAGGCCGGATTCACGTTTGCCTGCAGCTCACTCCTCCTCTTCTTTATCAGAACTGGCAATTGCTCACGACAGCTTTGATGGGGAGTGAAATAAGTTTGGAATTAGGCAAAAGAGCGTACAAGAATCATGCCGGCGAGACTGGTGGCGTACATGGTGAGCGTCCATTCGTAGACGTTGGGAGCCCAGATGCCCACGCGATCTCCGCGCTCCAAACCAAGCGCCAGAAAACCGCTGGCTAGCTGACGGGCCTAATTTCTCCCATATTCCCTCACCCTTCATTTGCATGAGCTCAGAATTGTGAGCGAACCTCTTGGTAGACCTGGGCATAGGTTTTGCGAATGCCCTGGTGCGGAAAGATGAGGTGGGTCTTGTCTGGATAGTGCTCCGCTTGTCGCAGGAGGCAGTCTCCCACAGTTTCATAGCGGAGGGGAATCTGCAACAAAAGCTGAAAGCTTTTGGCGCGTCATGAGTTGATAAATTTGAAGAGAACAACCTCAGAGACACCATGAGTGTAGCTGGAGGTAAGTGGGAGCGTGAGCTTGCGACCCAGCTGAATAGCGGTCAGCCTCATAGTTTCCGTCTTCAATCGCGAATTCTAATACAGAAGAAGAAGGGCAGTGTGCAAAGTCCCTTGGACCCCACGCGAGCCAAAACCAACAAGTTAACAAATGAGTGCGCAAGGAGCTAAGCAAGAAACAAGGGGGGTTTGACTTTGAACTCCTGAAGATATGCTGGGGAGAGGGCCATGCGCAAAAGCTCCCCTCTCTGTGTATACACACTCCCTGCACTGCACCAATACCGGTCTACTAGACAAAATGTTTTCCATGCCTGGCCCGGTTAATGTTTTCTCACCTCTCTAAAAATTTATGATTTATAGTTGTGAACTATTTAAGTTGTTGTTCATCTTTCTAAAATGTTTGATAGCTATTTAATGGTAGTCTTTTTTCTTTCCCAGGACTTTTCGTTTTTCGAACAGTAAATAAAAATAATTTTAAAAATTCTTTTGAATTACATTCAAAATAAAAAGAATCCACAGCACAAGAGTAAAATAGGAGTGGATCACAAACGCTCAGCACTGCCGGCAAAGCCGTAGATAGCAAAAGATTCAGAGCGCTGTGTGGCGGAGGTTTCGCTGCGCCCACGCTTGCCCAGCACGGCCTTGGCTGACCTCTTGTCTGGAAAACCCGCCCTTTTCTAAGCGCATCACGTGGCACTGCCTAATTGAACCTCGAAAACAGCACCAGCCGAAAGGCGGCATGGATTCCGGCAGGACGCCGCCCTTGGTCTCGGGCAGACAGAAGGTGAACAGCAGACAGTCCAGCAGCAGGAGAGCCAGGTAGAGCAGGGAGGGGGCGGGCCGCCAATAGGTGCCCTGTCCAGGTTGGAGAGTGGGATTGAGCAGGAAGAAGAGTGTTTGAGGAGGGGGGCTGAACGAGGAGGATGAACTGAGCGGCGAGGATGCCGCCGAGTCGGGTGGCCATGCTGCAGGTGGCGTGGGCGATGCTGCGGATGGGCGTCGGGAAGAGCTCCGCCGCCGCCAGCCCATTCACTATCCACACCGGGCCTTCAACACTCCTCTCATGCCCTTCACCCACATCCCTCCCCCAATGGACTACTGAGCATGGCAGCAGCCAGGAGAGTGGCGTAGCGCTCGGCCGTGGCCAGCAGAGGCCATTTCTGCTCCAGTCCGCTCACCTGGACCAGCACCACGAAAAGGAAGGCCAGGATCATCACTGCCTCGCACAGGCCGTGCAGACCTTTACGTCCCACGCTGCTAGCACTGCTGTCCAGTGCCTCCAGCCACTCCTTACTGCCCTCTTTAGGGGACTATAAGGAGAAGGAGGCGAACGGCGGAGAGAATGACGATGATCAAGCGAAGGCCGCCGTAAAAGGCCATGTTGAGGTAGGGCGAGCCCAGGAGTGAGCCGATGCCGAATATCACGCCATAGCTCACCACTGCTGCCGTAAACCTTGAAGGCAGGCTGAGGATTAGCTGAGTTGGCGGCCATTGGAGTGCAAAGGGACCATGTGAAGGCGAGGACAGCAATGTAGCGCGTGAAGGCGGCGTTGTAGAAGAGGTGGCCAATGTGAAATCGCTTCTCGTGCTTGTGCACCTCCGCCGCCTTCCTCATCTCGCTCAGAATCAGTGTTTGAAGCCTCTGGAGCAATCCAGCTGCATTGAGTCTTCCTCAACTGGCAAGGGCCGGCCACTTGGCGATCAACAGGGCGGCGATTGAATCGGTTGATGGCAACAAAAGCGTCTATAGCCCTGTCCTGGCGGCCGGCTTGGACGAGCCAGCGCGGACTCTCCTGGTCCAGCGCCAGCAAAGGGAGTGCAATCAGTCCCAGAGCGTTGCCAATTGCCGTCAGCTTGCGCCACTCCCCTGCCGATGGATGGCTGTAGATGGAGGCTGGTGAGGGGTAGTAGGGAGATAACCGGTGATGTAGGAGAGGCCGGCGAGGTAGATGAAGCCGGGGGTCCAGGAGACGAGGGCGCAGGCCCAGAGACGGTGCTTTTGCTTCAACGCCTCCGCCCAATAGACGTAGCCCACTGTTGCCACTCCTCCTGCCGCAAAGCCCACCACCCACCTGATCATGCCTTCACTTTTCTGCCGCACACATCCATCTGGCGATAACGTATCAGCTATTTTGGGTGGGGGGGGGGGGGGAGGGGGGTGTGGAGGGAGGGGGTGCGGTTCCTCTGGCGTAGTGTTCCTCCTGTCTGGGGAGGGGTGGGGAGGGGGGGGGGGGAAGGGTGTGGGAGGGGGGGGCGAGAGGTGGCTGCTGCCTCCAATAGCGTGTTGTCTCTCTGGAGTGGGTGGGTGGGGTAGGGGGGGCGGGGTGGTTGATGGCGTGGGTGCAGGAGAGGGCGGGGCCCCGCGGTACGGTGCTTCTGCTTTCCCCCCTCCCCCCATAGATGTAGCCCCTGTTGCCCTCCTCCTAGTGGGGGGATACGTGAGGTAGGAGAGGCCGGCGAGGTAGATGAGCCGGGTGTCCAGGAGAGAGGGCACAGGCCCAGAGAGTAGCTTCAATGCTTTAGTTTCTTTCCACAGCATCCGGACACGGTTCAGTAGGTTAGTTTTTGCCCGATGTTAACATAATCGGGATTTAGATGAAGCCGGGTGTCCAGAAGACGTTTTTTTGGGGTTTTTTTTTTTGGGGGGGGTTGCCTCTTTCATTTTTGCCTTAATTTAAGTCCTATTCACATTGACATTGAATAACCGGAAGACGACGAAAACTATCCAGTCCTTTGCGAAGATGTTGGTTCCGCCCGCAATCAGCATTCCGGTGTAGCAGCTCCAATTCCGCCGCAGCCCCCCCCCCGACAGCCTTCCACCGCCGCCCAAAACACGGCGCAACTACAGCTAAAGCCAAGCTTTAGACCCACAGCAGCGAAAGCGGCAGAAGAAGGCCCGATTAAAACAAAAAAGCCAGAAACTCTTTTGCAAAATAAAGACACACAACAAAAAAAAAAAACACAAAAAAAAAAAGAAAAACGGAAAAAACACGGCCCGGGGCGGAGTGTCTCAAAAAACCTAGTCAAGGCTAGTTAATCTAAAACGTTTGGAAGCACAAATTTGCGTCCATGAGTGTCCGAGAGATGACCAAAAACTGCGGCTCCCAAGAAAACGCCGATCATCTGCACCGACATGATGTGATAATTCACAGCCTCTCTCTCACAGTACAGACCAAACTGGAAATTAGTGGCTGATATCTGTTGGATTCAATTCATTCGTCTTAGAACTCACCTCATCCGCAGCCGATTGGAATACCAGACTCTTACTTTGATTAGCGCAGAATCCGTCTTCTATGAGCGAACAGTAAAGCTTCTGGGCGCCTTGCGTCGCGTTGGTCGAATTATTTTCTACATCGCAGAAAAACCTTCAAATGCTTTTGCTTGGAAGTCAATGTTGTGTGTTTGAGAAATTGTTCTAATCTCACTGAGACTGAGTTGTTTGGAAAAATGGGAATCGTTCTAACGAAGGTTTGATGCTGGCAAAACTAAGCAGACCCATGTTGACGACAAGAGCAAATATGACCCAGAGCAATGTCTGGAATAGGAGTTATTTTTAGTTGGCAGTTGTCGAATCTCCCAACTCACGGTTCCATGATAAATTTGGTAGATTCCAAATCCAATATAGGCTTCCAAGGTTTGCTGTGTTCGCTTATACATCGACTGTTTTTATTTACAGTGGGTAAGTGTGAAGAATGAGAAGGACACCTAGGTGCAGCATTCATGCTTATCTTTCACTCAAGCTTACCTGTTTACGCATGCACATCTAAGCTGTAGAAAAATGCCTCAAGATAGCCTTCAGGGTAGCCCAATTTTGGTTTTTTTGAGCAAGCTTTTTGGACTTCTGTACAATCACAGCATTTATAAAAGTACACAAGGAAGAAATCAGCACCTAATAGTTTTTGAAATCAGAGACAGGCAATGATGACGAGGATGTCTTCTGCGATTTCCATCTCCAGTCGCCATCGAATCCTGCTTTTGAAGAAAACATGTTACTTCGAAACAAAATGAAATGTGTAAAATTTTGGCGGAGTACTACTCATTATGACAGGTTTTTAGAACCATGATATGTGTCTAATTCATCTATCTTGTCTATATTGCGCTTTGCTATCAATTTTGGGATAGGTTAAATGCGTTTAAAAGTAGTCGTTTAAAAGTAGTCAGCCCGCAAAACAATTTATGATGTGCTGATGACCAACAATAAAATGTTGTTCGGTCAAAGTGTTTCATTGTTCAGCATCGCTGAAACTTTTGCATTGTTGCTTATAGTGTTGAAACATTTTTGAGTGAAGCTTATCCTACCATACTGTAAATGAAAACATTTGCCAACTAAACATAATCACTCACTTGTAGCAATTCCTATGAAACTAGATGGAGGAAGGATCTATAACTGTGCTAGTTCCTCTTGTGACGGGAAGTACCAGTAGGTCCCTTGGACACACTTTGACAGCTTCATAACGTCGTCGCACACCCCATCCGCCTCCTCTCCCACCATCCGCTTCAGCATGTACTGCAGCCCACCCAGCTACCTCTACCCAGCGGACTATGCTAGCTCCCCCCCCCACTTATACATCCCCCCCACTTATACAACCCCCCCACTTAAAAATTGAATTTTTTTATTGCTTTAAGACACAGAATCTGATAGCCTCGAGATGGCCTCTATGAGAGGAATTCCAGATTTGGAAAATGAAGTTTCTCTGATTCGAATGACTTTGTGCCACAATCCAAGGCAATTTAGTTCTCATCTCTGTGCCCCAGCCATTTCCCAAAAAACGGTTTTGTTGACCGGATATGGTCACTTTTGTAACGTGCACTTTTTTGGGCCTTTGAAACCTGCAATTTCAGTTTTTTGAAAATTTTTACAAAGAAATTTTAGAGAAGTGTGGATCATTATATATCAATCGAAAGGCAATTTGGAAACAAAAAAGGTGGCATGCTTGAATTTTGCCATAAATTGTTCTGAAAGACGTAATTTTGGAAAATCGAAAATTTCGGTTTTTCAATTTTGGCACAAAAAAACTGATAACTCAAATTTGAGTGATTCTGCCAAGGGGTAGACCATAACCACGTTAAAATTCAGATTCTTGTGGTCATTTTGATATATAACTCGTTAGATTTTAGTCTGACATCATCAGGAATTTTTTAGATTGAAAATTTGAACTCAACATTTGGCCCTATGTTAAAGCATAGGCAAAATTTCCGGAAAAAAATTGTTGTCTCAGATTCCCATTTTTACAGCCTAAATATCTTCTTTAGGGTCCAATACACCCTACTGCCACATTGGTTTCCTTTGTTTTAGTTCAAAATTGGTAAATCCTGAATCGACTATTTCCTATGCTTAAGCATAGGACTTCACAGGCTTCAACAAATATTTCTCTGTAGCAGCTGAACGGCTAAGAATTGCACACAAGACTTGAATTTTTTTGTTCACAATTCATATATTCTGATTCTAAATCTGTGCTTACTTTTCTGATTGGTAAAGAAACCACCCACTTGCCCTTTTGAGTAGCAAATTTTGATGTGTTCAACAATGAACGTCAATAAGATTGTGGCGCTAGCAGCTGAACTGTTGAGAATTGAACAGACGACTTAAGTTTTTTTGTTCACAAATCATATGCAACGATTCCAAATATATGCTTACTTTTTATTTTAGTTAAGAAACCACGGACTTGCTTTTCTGCCCCCTTCTTTGAATGGATGTGAGTTCGTCACTCAAAAGGGCAAGTAGGTGGTTTCTTCGCCAATCAAAAAAGTAAGCACAGATTTAGAATCAGAATATATGAATTGTGAACAAAAAATTCAAGTCTTGTGTGCAATTCTTAGCCGTTCAGCTGCTACAGAGAAATATTTGTTGAAGCCTGTGAAGTCCTATGCTTAAGCATAGGAAATAGTCGATTCAGGATTTACCAATTTTGAACTAAAAAGGAAAACCAATGTGGCAGTAGGTGTATTGGACCCTAAAGAAGATATTTAGGCTGTAAAAATGGGAATCTGAGACAACAATTTTTTTCCGGAAATTTAGCCTATGCTTTAACATAGGGCCAAATGTTGATATCAAATTTTCAATCTAAAAAATTCCTGATAATGTCAGACCAAAATGTAACGAGTTATATGTCAAAATGACCACAAGAATCTGAATTTTAACGTGGTTATGGTCTACCCCCTTGGCAGAATCACTCAAATTTGAGTTATCAGTTTTTTTGTGCCAAAATTGAAAAACCGAAATTTTCGATATTCCAAAATTACGTCTTGCAGAACGATTTATGGCAAAATTCAAGCATGCCACCTTTTTTGTTTCCAAATTGCCTTTCGATTGATATATAATGATCCACACTTCTCTAAAATTTCTTTGTAAAAATTTTCAAAAACTGAAATTGCAGGTTTTAAAGGCCCGAAAAATTGCACGTTACAAAAGTTGACCATATCCGGTCAAAAAACCGTTTTTTGGGAAATGGCTTCAGGGGGCAGAGATCAGAACTAAATTGCCTTCAATTGTGGCACAAATTCGTTTGGGATCAGAGAAACTTCATTTTCCAAATCTGGAATCTCACATTTTGAGCCTATCAAATTCCGTCTCTTAAAATACATATCTGTGCATATCTCGAAGTTTAAACTCAAGGAATTTTTTTCTGAATAACTGTATACCTACTTTTTTACTGAGTCAAAACCGAGTTAGTCTATACCGGATGGCGGGCGCATGCCTACCCGGAGTAGGGGCTTGTCCCCTACAAGGAGTACCTTTCAAGATTCCAACTGAAGGGCTTAGACGCATGCTCGGCCTCGACGAGGTCATGACTGTGGCAGTACCCTTGGCGTGCTTTTCCTCAACTAGTAGGTACTGTCACAGTCATGACCTCGTCGAGGATGAGCATGCATCTAAGCCTTTCAGCTGTAATCTTGAAAGGTACTCCTGGTAGGGGACAAGCCCCTACTCCTGGTAGGCATGCGCCCGCCATCTGGTATAGACTAACTATGTTTCTAAAAAAGTAGGTATTTAAACAACTGCATGGAAATTCCTTGAGTTTAAAGTTCGTGATATGTACTGATATGTATTTTAAATCAAAAAGAAATTTCAATTTTTAAGTGGGGGATTGTATAAGTGGGGGGTTATATAAGTGGGGGGGATGTATAAGTGGGGAGGGGGGGGGGGGAAGCTAGCAAAGACCTACCCACCTACCCAAAGCGTACCTCGAAGTTGTCGGGCTGGGCTGCAAAGGCGATGAAGAAGAGGCCACTCTCTCCACCCACCGTCCCGAACGGCATGGACTGCCGCACAATCTCCACAGGCTTCTTAGAATTCCAAGAGTTCCCTGCAGTCCCTCAAAGATTCGGGCAGGAGATGGAGCTGTAAGGAGGCCTGTGAACCGGAAGTCATGCGAGCCACATGAGAGCTGGCCGATTTACGCTTCAGCTCCGTGCTGTCCTCCAAACTGCGCCCCACCCAGCCTTCCAGAGTAGTCTCTGTCGGGATATGCGCCGTCACATTGTCAAATGAAGCCCAATCGATGGAAGCTTACTTTTCTGGCTTCTAATTTTGGCGTGGTCATGAATCCATTTCTGGGTAATCTGAAGCAAAGATTGAGGTGAGGGAGAAAGCGGAGAGGAGGTGATGGGAGTACGCAGAAGCTGCCGCTGGTGCTTGGGTTGACGGCGACGGCGGCTCGTCCCTCCTCGTCCGCCCGGTTCTCCGTCCCGTCAATGAAGCCGCTCAGGTCCCGCCCGTTCCGGTAGACAAAGCTGTAGATGTCCTGGAAGGATTGCACCGACCCCGCCGGCAGCACAGCCTCCACCTCTGCCGCGAGCTGCAATTTCTCACTCTGGCCAAAAACATGAGGACACAAAAAGGAGACCTCATAGAGCTTGCTGACGGAGTTGCTCTTGGCGTGAATGAATAGGTCGCCGCCGGTGGACGGGAGCTCTCCGTTGGCCCCGCTTCGAGCCGGGTAGTCGAAGGAGGCGGGAGGAATCTTGCCGAGACGGCGATAGAAGTCGGGTCCGAAACCGACGCCAGCCCAGAGCTCGTCCTCCTCGTCCGTCAGCTCCTTGGGGCAAAGGCGGGCCACAATGGCCGGGAGGCTCGCCACCGCCGCCGCCGTCTTCTTCGCCTCCGCCTTCGCCTCCAGATGGATCCACAGATACAGGGCGTGCTCCTTGCCTTGGGAGTAGACCTGAGAATGGAGCCTTCTGATTATGGGCATCTGTTGAAAGGACAGTAGGGTGAAAGGGTAACATTGGGCTGGGCATGAGGAGGACTGGCTGCTTGCAGCGGCGGAAGGAGCAGGGACGGCTGGTGACTGAGCAAATCCCAGGAGAGTAGGCCCAGGCCCAAACCTGCCGCTCCGCCCATAGCCAGACCCAGTCTTCTAGCTGTCCCTGAGATTCCAGCACGCCCACTCAGCTCCCGAATGACCAGGCCTCCAGATCTTTTGCTTTGCTTTCAAGCTCGCTCAGTTATTGATGAGAAGTAACGGGAGGAGCATCGAAGGAGAGGACGGGCAGTGCCGAGCATAGTTGACAATGCTGCCTATTGCAGCAAGGCAGTAATGTGCGATGGCCTGAGCCGAATGGGGTGGCCTGGGACATTGTTTGCGCAAACTCGGGCGGGCATCAGCAGAGGAGAGCAACTGTCGCTCTTCGCTCATGTGCTTTTTTTGCAGGGGCAAGCCAACTGCGCAGTTGTAGAAAGAAGGAGGCCGTTTTCGCGGCGGGAGGTGAGTGGTGGGCTGTTGGTGGGTGTTGGAGGAGTGCGTATGCGGTGGAAGTGGGGCAGTGGAGGGTAGGGTGGTGGTGGTGGAGAAGGAGGAGTGTGTAGGGGGCGTTGGAGGAGTGTGTGACACGCTGACCCGGTCGCCCGGCGCCAATTCCCTCCATCCGCCCTCAATCCACCACTCTCTCCACCCCTACTACCATTCCAACAAGGCCCCCCTCTTGTACGCCCGTCTACCGCTGCATCCTGTCTGCCCATTCGTCCCTCTCCTCTCTTGCGCATTCCTTTGTCTCACATACAGCCAGAGCTCAGCCTCTTTTTTCTCCTAGCCTTGTTCCTAGAATTTGCTTGCCTTCAAGAGCCATGCTTTTTGCATGACATTTGCTCTTATGGAACGTCAAGGCAGCATTGATGTTAGATACAAGGCAGGAAGGAAGGAGGCAGGGACATTTGGCAACCCGAGCGGGGTAGGAGGGACTGGGGTAAGGGGCATTGGAATAGTGAAAGGAAGGAGACTCACTCACTGCCTTTGCCTGCTCCCTGCGTCTTTTCAGGATTTTCACCGCATTACCTGCGCCCTCCCTTCCTACCGCCGCCATCCCCACTCTCCCAACCCATCCATCCATCCGCCCCGCCCCACTTCTACGCCGCTCCTACTACGCCCATTCTACCCTCACTACCCTCACACACTCCCTCCCCTACACCCTTTGCGCTTCCAGCCACTTCCGAATAATCGCTTTTCTCTGCCCCTTTTTGGACGCCTGGTTCCAGGAATGGGATGGGTGCAATGGAGATAAGATTGCAGGCGGCTTGCTAGGGGAGGTGTGTGGAGTGATGGAGGCTCAGGTGGCAGATCAGGGTGGGTATGTGGGCGGGGGAGGCCCTGCTGCTCCCGTTCCTGTCCTGCCAGTCCAGGCGGCTCCCCCGAACGTCGTCGCCCTGCCGCAGGCCCAGCAGCCAGCCCAACAGGACGCCGTCTCTGGAGGTTCAATTGGCGCCTGTGAAAGAATAAGGAAGGAAGGAGTAGATGGGATTGAAGGGATGGGTGTACCGTTGGTGGGCTCAGGAGGGGTGAATGTGGTGAGCCCATCCCAGCTCCCGGGCACCTCAGAGGCGGCGGGCCTGCCAGTAGCCGAGAATTGGTGCTACACCCAGGTGAAGGTCATCAAGTTCTCCTACATGTGGACCATCAACAATTTCTCCTTCTGCCGCGAAGAGATGGGAGAGGTTCCCGACCACCTAAGTCCGGACAATTTGAAATTGTTGAAACTGTTGTAGGTTTTGAAAAGTTCAAGCTTTTCGGCCGGAGCCAACGACAAGCTCAAATGGTGCCTTAGGATAAATCCCAAAGGTTTTCCTTTCAATTGTAGCTGTGAGGAAGAGGAGCAAGAGGTGGGGATGAATAGGTTTGGACGAGGAATCAAAGGACTACCTCAGTCTCTATCTTCTGCTGGTGCAATGCAACAAGTCCGAGGTTCGCGCCAAGTTCAAGTTCTCCATCCTCAACGCCAAACGAGAGGAAACCAAGGCCATGGGTTAGCCTGCTTCCCTCCCCTTGCCCTAATAGGTGAAAGATAGAAAGGTTGATGATTTGAGAGTCGCAGCGGGCGTATCGCTTTGTGCAGGGCAAAGACTGGGGCTTCAAGAAATTTATTCGCCGCGACTTTCTCCTTGACGAAGCAAACGGACTCTTGCCCGAGGATCGCCTCAGCATATTTTGTGAAGTTTCCGTCGTTGCCGACACCGTCAACGTCACCGGACAAAGCTCTCTCACACACTTCAAGGCACTTCCTATATACATCCTATATACTACCACCAACTCTCACAGGCATCTTGGTCCCTGCAGGTGCCAGAGTGCGCCCTGTCCTCAGACATGGGGCGTCTATTCGAGAACAGCTCCTTCTCCGACGTCACCCTCGTCGTCGGTGCCGCCGAGTTCAAAGTTCACAAGGTTCTCACTCCCACAAAAGCCATTCCTTTCCCTTCTTCACCTCCTTTCTCCTCCTAGGCGATCCTGGGGAGCAGGAGCCCGGTGTTCGAGGCCATGTTCGAGCACGAGATGGCGGAGAAACAGAAAGGCATCGTCCGCATCGACGACATAGATGAAGAGGTCCATCCCCATTCTTCCTCCTGCCTTGCTCTCCCTCCCATAAGAGGAGGTTGTGAGGTGATGCGAGAGCTGTTGCGGTTCCTGTACACGGGGACGGCGCCGAACCTGGAGCGTCTGGCGGACGAGCTGCTGGCGGCGGCGGATCGCTACCATTGCGAGCGGCTGAAGACCATGTGCGAGGCGGCCCTCTGTAACGCCCTCTCCCCCGACAACGCCTGCAACACCCTCACCCTCGCCGACCTTCACTCCGCACACCAGCTCAAGGCTCAGGCCGTTCACTTCATCAACGCACACGCCGCCGAGGTATCCTCTCCTTACTCCTCTTTCCCCGCTTTCAAGGGGTGATGGAGTTGATGTGATTGTAGGTGATGGAGAGCGAAGGCTGGGCAGAGTTGGTGGCCAATCGAGCGCACCTGTTGGCCGAAGCCTTCCGAGCCCTGGCCACCCAACAGAGTCCACCGCTCCTCCTCTGTGCTCCCCCGCGCAAGCGCCTCAAGCAGATCTGAGCCTTCCTCCCTCCCCTCCCTTACCCTTCCCCCTCCTCACTCTCAGGCACTCTGCCGTTCCCATCTGGTCCAGCCTCCAGCATCTCAGTCTCGCCCGCACTCCTTTTCTCTCCAGCCAAATGGCGGCTCCTGGCAAGGCCTTCCTTCCTTCTATCATGCTTCTTTCTCCCTTTCTGCTCCTCTTCTTCTCTACCTACCTTCTTTCTACGCTTTACCCCCGTTTCAGCTGTAGTTAAGCAGTTCATTGGCACAGCAAAGGAATTTCAGTTGGCCGGCACTGACGCTGCAATTGTGATACGATGGCGACTGTTGACTTTTTGTTGGTTGGAGAAGAACACGCTGCCCAATGCCAGATCACAAGAGGCTGAGGGGGAAAGGGAATCTTTCTGCTCCTCTTCTTCTCTACCTACCTTCTTTCTACGCTTTACCCCCGTTTCAGCTGTAGTTAAGCAGTTCATTGGCACAGCAAAGGAATTTCAGTTGGCCGGCACTGACGCTGCAATTGTGATACGATGGCGACTGTTGACTTTTTGTTGGTTGGAGAAGAACACGCTGCCCAATGCCAGATCACAAGAGGCTGAGGGGGAAAGGGAATCTTTCTGCTCCTCTTCTTCTCTACCTACCTTCTTTCTACGCTTTACCCCCGTTTCAGCTGTAGTTAAGCAGTTCATTGGCACAGCAAAGGAATTTCAGTTGGCCGGCACTGACGCTGCAATTGTGATACGATGGCGACTGTTGACTTTTTGTTGGTTGGAGAAGAACACGCTGCCCAATGCCAGATCACAAGAGGCTGAGGGGGAAAGGGAATCTTTCTGCTCCTCTTCTTCTCTATCTACCTTCTTTCTACGCTTTACCCCCGTTTCAGCTGTAGTTAAGCAGTTCATTGGCACAGCAAAGGAATTTCAGTTGGCCGGCACTGACGCTGCAATTGTGATACGATGGCAACTGTTGACTTTTTGTTGGTTGGAGAAGAACACGCTGCCCAATGCCAGATCACAAGAGGCTGAGGGGGAAAGGGAATCTTTCTGCTCCTCTTCTTCTCTACCTACCTTCTTTCTACGCTTTACCCCCGTTTCAGCTGTAGTTAAGCAGTTCATTGGCACAGCAAAGGAATTTCAGTTGGCCAGCACTGACGCTGCAATTGTGATACGATGGCGACTGTTGACTTTTTCTTGGTTGGAGAAGAACACGCTGCCCAATGCCAGATCACAAGAGGCTGAGGGGGAAAGGGAATCTTTCTGCTCCTCTTCTTCTCTACCTACCTTCTTTCTACGCTTTACCCCCGTTTCAGCTGTAGTTAAGCAGTTCATTGGCACAGCAAAGGAATTTCAGTTGGCCGGCACTGACGCTGCAATTGTGATACGATGGCGACTGTTGACTTTTTCTTGGTTGGAGAAGAACACGCTGCCCAATGCCAGATCACAAGAGGCTGAGGGGGAAAGGGAATCTTTCTGCTCCTCTTCTTCTCTACCTACCTTCTTTCTACGCTTTACCCCCGTTTCAGCTGTAGTTAAGCAGTTCATTGGCACAGCAAAGGAATTTCAGTTGGCCGGCACTGACGCTGCAATTGTGATACGATGGCGACTGTTGACTTTTTCTTGGTTGGAGAAGAACACGCTGCCCAATGCCAGATCACAAGAGGCTGAGGGGGAAAGGGAATCTTTCTGCTCCTCTTCTTCTCTACCTACCTTCTTTCTACGCTTTACCCCCGTTTCAGCTGTAGTTAAGCAGTTCATTGGCACAGCAAAGGAATTTCAGTTGGCCGGCACTGACGCTGCAATTGTGATACGATGGCGACTGTTGACTTTTTCTTGGTTGGAGAAGAACACGCTGCCCAATGCCAGATCACAAGAGGCTGAGGGGGAAAGGGAATCTTTCTGCTCCTCTTCTTCTCTACCTACCTTCTTTCTACGCTTTACCCCCGTTTCAGCTGTAGTTAAGCAGTTCATTGGCACAGCAAAGGAATTTCAGTTGGCCGGCACTGACGCTGCAATTGTGATACGATGGCGACTGTTGACTTTTTCTTGGTTGGAGAAGAACACGCTGCCCAATGCCAGATCACAAGAGGCTGAGAAGGAAGTAAAGGAGATGAAGTAGGGAGGGAGACTGAGAATTGACGGGTTGGGCTAAGCATCACGGGCCGAGTAGAGAACAACGCAAGTAGCCGAGATGAAGAGTAAAAGGGGAAGTAGAACTAGCGCATTGTCCAAAGGTTGTTGCGAAACGGGAAGAATGGCGTGAAATGTTTGGACAAAGAGGAGCGGGAAAGTATTTTCTGGGGCGCAGTGAAAGGGAAGATGGCGTAAGCGAAGCCAAAGTGAACTGACTGCGTGGAGGAAGGGCGGAGAATAAAAAGGGAGAAAGCTCGTACTGATCCACCGCTGAGGGAGACTCAGAACATGGACTCCGCGCTGCGTGACAGTGAGATGGGCTGACTCGGACTTCGACTTAGACCCTGCCGCATTTTGCGCGGTAACCTCAATCACTAGCTCTACATGGGAGGCAATAGCAAAGGCAGTAGACAAAGATACAAACCTGTCTAGGGTGTGAAGAAGCTGAGGGAAGTCCGGCCTGGCGTTGGGGTCCTGAGACCAGCAGGAGAGCATTAGCTCGCGCAGCTCCTTCATAGCTGGGAGCTGATGCAGTGCGGGTCGAAGTCCAGAGGCCGCCTCAAAGGTGTTAGTGTGAGAAGTAGGAGGTGTGTGTGGAGGTGATGTGGGAGGTAACCTGCCAGATGAGGGTGTGCGGATGAAGCCCGGTCCAAGGGAAGTCCCCGCTGGCCAGCTCGTACCAGAGGGTCCCGTAGGCGAACACATCGGAGGCCGCACTGAACTCCAACTCCCCCACCTGCTCCCATTTTCTCTCTTCTCCCGCTTAGTGGGGCTTTTGGGCGTTATGTAAACCTGGGAATAGGTGGGAAGCTCGGCGGGCAGGACGATGGCTCGAAGGAGCTCTGGGCTGAGGTAGCAGAGCCAGTGACTGGGCACTCGCAGCGCAGAACGCCGCATCTCACCTTCCTCTACCGCCCTGCCCTGCACCACCATCCTTTCTCTTTCTCCGCCCTCCCTTTCTCAATGGCCTGATTCAACCTCAGAGTTGATGAACTGGGCAGCCATGAGTCGACGCATTGAGAAGAGGCCGAAATCGGAGATGACCACTTTGCCCTTGGCCTGGACGAAGACGTTCTTCCCGCGCAGGTCCTGCCCAATCATCAGTCTCTTAGGGACTCTTAGCGACAAAGGAATGATGAAATGACCTTGTGAAGAATGCGTTTGCCGTGCAGGTAGCTCATGCCCTGGGCAATTTGGGTGGCGATGGTGAGAGCGCGTGGGAGTTCGGGCCGTTCACGCTTCTCATGGAGGAGGGCATGGAGGGAAAGGCCGTTGCAGAAGTTGAGGACGATGCCCAGCTTCGGTGGGGCCAGGATGTAGCCCATGAAGAGGACGACGTTCTCGTGTCGCGTATTCTTCATCATTCCCACCTACATTTCCCCATGGTCAAGGCGTTAGGATTGGAAACTATGGATGAGCCTGACCTCAGCTTTGAATGCGTCCAACTGTTCGTGCGGCGGTACGTGGTGCATCTGTATGTACTTGACGGCGACGTCCTGGTGATGGTAGGCTTTGTGAGTGTGTCCGAAGAGGCCGCCCCGTAGGCGACTGGAGGGTCCAAAGCGGATGTCCTCCTCACAGATCGTCACCTCTCGCCAAGATCCACCCGCTTGCAGTGTGTTTAGTCTACTCAGCGGTCGCAGGTTCTGACATTGACAGAGCAGTTCATCTTGGACAGAGCAGCTGAGGTCATATTGGACAACCTGTTCGTCGATGAGGTCGTCGGGGAATCGTTCTTCGGCAATGGTGGTGTCCGAGGTGACGGAGCCTTGTGAGCTGATACCCACCGTCGCCCCGCTCTGGTCGCTCCATCTACTGCTTTCCAGGCACTCCCTGTTCAAAACCATTCTATCACGCAAACAGCCACCCACACTCATCGCCTACTCTGTTGTGGCCTTGTCCACGGTGATGTTGGGGATCTCCTGCTGTTCGGGAAGATCTGGAAAGAAGTGAGGGGGTTAAAAAGGAGGAGTTGAAAATGAAGCGGAGGAAGAGTAACCGGGGAAGGTGAACTTGCGGGAGGTGTGGCTGGGGTAGGGGTAGGGTGAGGTGTGACTGGAGAGGGGCGGGGCGGGCGTGGAGGGCTGGGAGGAGTTGCAACTGCTGCTGCTTCCCCCGTCCTCAATCATCTAGCCAGTGCTTGGAGGGAGGGGATGGGTGGAAGGTGGTACCTGTACGAAGTCAGGACTGAGGGCAGGGTGATGGGGCGTGTCGGTGGAGGAAGAGGAGCTTGGCGGAGGGTCAACAAGGAAGCCGATCAAGGACTTCACATGTGCCTGGGTCAGCCCGCAAGTCCCGTCAGAGACCTGTGGAGAAGGAAGCAGAGGGTCAGGAGGGCTCTGAAGAGTAGGCTTGGGGGATACCTGAGGCCTGCAGTCGGGGTGGACGATGATTTTGCAGCTCTTGCAGCGGTCCACGCTTCGTATGCCAACGGTCTTCTTGCAGATGAAGCAGGGCTTGCTGGGGTTCACCATCTTCCGCTTCCAGTGGTGCGGAATGGCGTGGAAAATGCGCCCGCCCGTCCGCGGACTTCGCGGCGCTGCCGAGCCACTCCCATCGCCTGTCATTTCAGCCACACCTCACACTCCCAGCGCAATGGAGAGCGGGGATGATAGCAACCGGAGACAGAGTAGGTCTTGTGACTGGAGATGGAGGAGGTGCGGGAGCGAGCGGAGGCTGGGGGTGCAGGGGAGGTGGGGCTGAGGAAGGCGGTGTCGGAGACATCGTCGGGGCTGATGACGAGATAGGAGGGCGTCCCCTCCCCGCTCGCCCGCCGCCCGCCCAGTCCAGACTGTTAACCAAGGCCGCTCATTCTTCCGGTCAAGAGGTGGAAGAGAAAAGAAGAAACATTGATGGTGAGTGAGGCGGGTTTGTTGGGCGGGGGTCTTGGCATGGTGGAGTGTAGGCGGTGGGCGGGCATCTCGGGTGGGAAGCGATGTATGCGGTTGGGGAGGTTGCTCTCGTGACTGCGACTGCGAGTCATGGCGGCGGCGGAGTCGGGGGCGGAGGGAGAAGAGAGGGCGGAGGGTGAGGAGAGGCCGGAGGGTTCGCTGGGGGCGCCGGCGGCGGGGCGAAGGGCAGTGCCCCACTTGAGGGAGGGCGGTGGTGTGGAGGAGGAGCTCTTGTTGCTGGGGCGAGGAGTGGGGGCAGGGAGTTCCGCGCCGTTGCTGGGTGGAGTGATGCCGCGCACGGCCCGAGCCGCCGTTCCCGCCGCGTGCATCTGGCTCCACTCGAAGTGAGAGCGGCTTGGCGCCTCAAAATTGCTTCCAAATTAGATATTTTAGGGTTCTCAAAAGAGCTGCGTTATGTTGCATTCCTCATAGCGCTACCCTAATCCCAAAAGAGGAGTATCCCAAATCTCAGCCTATGCCATACAAACCTCGTCCCCATCGTCCTGTCCCGCCCTATAATAAAACGATGAAGGTAGCACAAAATACTCGCTAAATGCAAAATGTTGACGCGAAAAATGCGCCAATGAGATTTGGTGTATCTGGAGAGATGCGAGATGCAATGGAATAGAAATCCCGCCTTGCCACTGCAGATTGCCTCCTACTCCGTCACTGCTACATAACAATTCGGAAGGCCTATGACTCAGGAGCTTTCCCAAGAGGCAGTCACCCCTGTTCTCCTCCAGCACCACC
>JASANA010010840.1:0-48529 GCA_030248095.1 Ptycholaimellus sp. GST1_10 | reverse complement strand
ATGCGCTCCTGCACCAGCGCCGAAGGCCAGGACAGTTTCGCTTGCAGCCCACTCGCGTCGAACCAGAAATCGGCGGAGAACTGCACATACTCCATCTTCTCGGCATCCCGCGCGTTGTAGCTGAAATTTAGGCCCACTTCAATTTAGGCCACTTCTGGTCGATTTGAAGTTAAAGGGAAAGAAATAAAAATATGGCAGCCAGTGAATCGGTTAATATTTTGATAAAGTCTTTGGCGGTTTAGTTTCAGGACACTAACATGTATCCTGAAAGTACACTAACAGTATCAAGACACTAACATGAAATCTTGTCCTCTTTTATCTACAATTGAAGTGGGGTCATTCTATAGGTGGTACCATCGGACAGCCGAAAGTCAGGCTCTATCTCCCAAAATCAGAGATTACCAGTAACTAAGACGAGTAAAGCCGTTATCAAGGTTGGAGGATGGCTTGAAAGATTCCAGGACGGGCTGAGGCTTCCGCCCGGGCAGGAAGAACTGCTTCTGGCCACGGACTTCAAGTTTCAAAGGAAGCGGGATCAAGTTCCCTTGCCAGAAGAAGCTGTAAGAGAAGGCGGGCAGCACTGGATTGGTGCACCTGCAAGGAGGACCCATGGAAAAGGCTGAGAGAAGCAAAGAGTGCTGAGCAGCGAGACAAGCGACAGACGCCCTCTTCAAAATCAATTGATCCCCTCTCCCTAAAGCAACTGGCCATTCTAGTTCCCCCCACCAGCTGCGATATCTCTTGTCCGCCTTACTGCATTTTGAATTGCTCGGCATCAATGAACAGTCTCAACAAAAGAGGACTTTAAGGGCGTCCAGTCGACACTGAGCCAGGCCATGGGATCAGGCGAGCAGAGGCGGAACTGAAGAAGCGTGCAGCGACTGCACACCTCCGATTCTATGCACATCAGATAGAAGTCGTCTGGCCGGTACTGCTTTGCCTGCCAATCGCTCAATACCTTCTCCAACTGGACTGGGCTGAAGGGACTTACATGAGGATCAGGCCATAAGGGCAGGAGCACGCTGCCGTTTCGGCTTTCAGAAGCAAGCCCGTCAGCCCTGGTGAAGTTGGCCATGGGCGTGCTGCAAAATCAAATGTTTTCATTGCAATACACGCCATCGTGCGGGGAGCGCAAGGATAGGCTTTTTGTATTTTACTCAATTATTGGATATTTGAATTTAAATTTCGAATTTGTGATTTTTCAAAGCTTGCTTAATAGACAGAGATGAGAATAGATAGATAGTTGTCATAGACAGATGTTTTCCGTGGTAAATTTCATTTATAGAATTTTATTTGGCTTAATTTTGCTTACTTTCCCGAGAGAGCGCGCAGAGAAGCGTGGAAAGAGCTTTCTACTTTCAATTCCACATAGTTGTAGCCTATCTCCACCACTTCTATATCGCACGCCAAGCATAACTTAAGGCAGCAAAAGACAGCCAAATATGACAATCGTCCCATTTTCTGCAAAACAAAACCATTGGTTGGTTCGAGCAAAATATGACAAAAATAGGATTACCAAAATGAAAGTATGGAAGCAAATGAAAAGTTGGCTTTTAAACTTTCCTTTGGTTTTATGAAGGCTGTGAAATTTCGGAAATAATTCAAGCTGATGAAATTGGAGCTTTTTTAAAAATCACTTCTTTGGATAACGCTATAGCAGTCAGCATTTTAACTGTCTCTGATCAAACTATGACTGGCACCCCTTTCATATGTCAAAACCCAAGAGTTCTAGGAACACCTCTTTTTGACATCATGCGCGTACTAGAGTATTGGATGAAGTGATACCTAAGCCCTGATCCTGATCCCTGTGAAAAAGAGCCAGGTTTTGAAGCCATGGAATTCTGTTTCGAAATCTCACTAAAATTTTTAGAATTTTATATCCGCTTACCAATAAATTGAATAATGTTTGCAGGATACGAATTAACTGAGGAAGGCGGGGCTTACCAGAACTGACGAACTATCAGTGATTGTGGCTGGCTCTGTTTTCTGCACCGCTGCTAGGTCCGTGGCAAGAAAATGCGCGCGACTTTATTCCATCCCAGATAAAAATATCACAGCGCAAGCTCAAAAGATTTTTGCACGGCCGAAGGCCGCCTGCCGCTGAGGCAGGGCAGTGAGAAAATTAAGACATTTGACGCATCTAGGGCCATGGAAGCGCCGAAAAACGAATGCAACTATAACGTTTGCCGTATTTCTTGGAATATCATCTTTATCACTCATTTTGCTTTATATTTGCTATGCTGGGTGAAACAACTTTGATTATGGTTTCAAAAATGAACCAGCCGCTAGATGGCAGTAGGAGTTGTTGCCGCATAGGTCGCGCAAAACGGCCTTCATGTTTCGAATACCTCACCCTGCAAACAATTTACAACAGCAGTGATCATTCGTGGCCACTCATCACAGACTCTTGGTGACTTCAATTCTGAACGAATACCAAATTTCGCGAGTCCCAAATTCAAGCTATGAACGATGCAAAAGTAAAATAATGGATAGGAATATGCTGAGCGGACGAAATTTGCAGTTTTGTAGCAGTGGCACGCCTTGCTAAAGACCTAGGATGGAGGTGCTGCCGACAGATGAGCTGGGGTTGGTGCTGGGCTATCTGAGCTGCCGGGATCAGCTGCACGTCCGCGCCGTCTGCCGCCGCTGGAAGGCTGTGGTGGAGCGCAACTTCGCCAGAGTCAACCGGTTGGCCTCTCTTCAGTCCTTTGCTATGAGCTGGGGTTGTTGCTGGGCTATCTGAGCTGTCGGGATCAGTTGCACGTCCGCGCCGTCTGCCGCCGCTGGAAGGCTGTGGTGGAGCGCAACTTCGCCAGAGTCAACCGGTTGGCCTCTCTTCAGTCCTTTGCTATGAGCTGGGGTTGTTGCTGGGCTATCTGAGCTGTCGGGATCAGTTGCACGTCCGCGCCGTCTGCCGCCGCTGGAAGGCTGTGGTGGAGCGCAACTTCGCCAGAGTCAACCGGTTGGCCTCTCTTCAGTCCTTTGCTATGAGCTGGGGTTGTTGCTGGGCTATCTGAGCTGTCGGGATCAGTTGCACGTCCGCGCCGTCTGCCGCCGCTGGAAGGCTGTGGTGGAGCGCAACTTCGCCAGAGTCAACCGGTTGGCCTCTCTTCAGTCCTTTGCTATGAGCTGGGGTTGTTGCTGGGCTATCTGAGCTGTCGGGATCAGTTGCACGTCCGCGCCGTCTGCCGCCGCTGGAAGGCTGTGGTGGAGCGCAACTTCGCCAGAGTCAACCGGTTGGCCTCTCTTCAGTCCTTTGCTATGAGCTGGGGTTGTTGCTGGGCTATCTGAGCTGTCGGGATCAGTTGCACGTCCGCGCCGTCTGCCGCCGCTGGAAGGCTGTGGTGGAGCGCAACTTCGCCAGAGTCAACCGGTTGGCCTCTCTTCAGTCCTTTGCTATGAGCTGGGGTTGTTGCTGGGCTATCTGAGCTGTCGGGATCAGTTGCACGTCCGCGCCGTCTGCCGCCGCTGGAAGGCTGTGGTGGAGCGCAACTTCGCCAGAGTCAACCGGTTGGCCTCTCTTCAGTCCTTTGCTATGAGCTGGGGTTGTTGCTGGGCTATCTGAGCTGTCGGGATCAGTTGCACGTCCGCGCCGTCTGCCGCCGCTGGAAGGCTGTGGTGGAGCGCAACTTCGCCAGAGTCAACCGGTTGGCCTCTCTTCAGTCCTTTGCTATGAGCTGGGGTTGTTGCTGGGCTATCTGAGCTGTCGGGATCAGTTGCACGTCCGCGCCGTCTGCCGCCGCTGGAAGGCTGTGGTGGAGCGCAACTTCGCCAGAGTCAACCGGTTGGCCTCTCTTCAGTCCTTTGCTATGAGCTGGGGTTGTTGCTGGGCTATCTGAGCTGTCGGGATCAGTTGCACGTCCGCGCCGTCTGCCGCCGCTGGAAGGCTGTGGTGGAGCGCAACTTCGCCAGAGTCAACCGGTTGGCCTCTCTTCAGTCCTTTGCTATGAGCTGGGGTTGTTGCTGGGCTATCTGAGCTGTCGGGATCAGTTGCACGTCCGCGCCGTCTGCCGCCGCTGGAAGGCTGTGGTGGAGCGCAACTTCGCCAGAGTCAACCGGTTGGCCTCTCTTCAGTCCTTTGCTATGAGCTGGGGTTGTTGCTGGGCTATCTGAGCTGTCGGGATCAGTTGCACGTCCGCGCCGTCTGCCGCCGCTGGAAGGCTGTGGTGGAGCGCAACTTCGCCAGAGTCAACCGGTTGGCCTCTCTTCAGTCCTTTGCTATGAGCTGGGGTTGTTGCTGGGCTATCTGAGCTGTCGGGATCAGTTGCACGTCCGCGCCGTCTGCCGCCGCTGGAAGGCTGTGGTGGAGCGCAACTTCGCCAGAGTCAACCGGTTGGTCTCTCTTCAGTCCTTTGCTATGAGCTGGGGTTGTTGCTGGGCTATCTGAGCTGTCGGGATCAGTTGCACGTCCGCGCCGTCTGCCGCCGCTGGAAGGCTGTGGTGGAGCGCAACTTCGCCAGAGTCAACCGGTTGGTCTCTCTTCAGTCCTTTGCTATGAGCTGGGGTTGTTGCTGGGCTATCTGAGCTGTCGGGATCAGTTGCACGTCCGCGCCGTCTGCCGCCGCTGGAAGGCTGTGGTGGAGCGCAACTTCGCCAGAGTCAACCGGTTGGCCTCTCTTCAGTCCTTTGCTATGAGCTGGGGTTGTTGCTGGGCTATCTGAGCTGTCGGGATCAGTTGCACGTCCGCGCCGTCTGCCGCCGCTGGAAGGCTGTGGTGGAGCGCAACTTCGCCAGAGTCAACCGGTTGGCCTCTCTTCAGTCCTTTGCTATGAGCTGGGGTTGTTGCTGGGCTATCTGAGCTGTCGGGATCAGTTGCACGTCCGCGCCGTCTGCCGCCGCTGGAAGGCTGTGGTGGAGCGCAACTTCGCCAGAGTCAACCGGTTGGCCTCTCTTCAGTCCTTTGCTATGAGCTGGGGTTGTTGCTGGGCTATCTGAGCTGTCGGGATCAGTTGCACGTCCGCGCCGTCTGCCGCCGCTGGAAGGCTGTGGTGGAGCGCAACTTCGCCAGAGTCAACCGGTTGGCCTCTCTTCAGTCCTTTGCTATGAGCTGGGGTTGTTGCTGGGCTATCTGAGCTGTCGGGATCAGTTGCACGTCCGCGCCGTCTGCCGCCGCTGGAAGGCTGTGGTGGAGCGCAACTTCGCCAGAGTCAACCGGTTGGCCTCTCTTCAGTCCTTTGCTATGAGCTGGGGTTGTTGCTGGGCTATCTGAGCTGTCGGGATCAGTTGCACGTCCGCGCCGTCTGCCGCCGCTGGAAGGCTGTGGTGGAGCGCAACTTCGCCAGAGTCAACCGGTTGGCCTCTCTTCAGTCCTTTGCTATGTGGTGCAATCATAAAGCAATTGATTATTGGCCTAGCCCATGGATGGCAGAGCCGAATTTTAAAGTCCAGGCACTCCTTTTGATCAAGGAGACAGTTTTGTTTGTTTGTTGTTTTGTTTTCAAGGTGTTAAAAATGTAACCTCATTTATCTGAAAAGAGGTGACATTAAAGGCTCACCCTGGACTCATGGAATCTGAACACAAACCTGGGTGTGCTGACCTATCGCGCGAAAAGAGGGGACACCGCTTCTGTCATCGATCTTCTCCAGCGCTGCCAAGCAAAACTGCGGTCTCTGGAACTTCTCATATACACCGTTGTTAGTCTTTTCAAATTTTGTTTTCAAAAACGACAATATCGAAAACGAAATGCAAAATTTGTCAATTCTTTAATTTTTCGATCAATTGTTTAAATGAGAAAAAAACTTTCAGAACATGAGCTGTGGCCTGGAGGTACTGAAGCCAAACCGTCTCCGCTCTCTAGTCGTTTGCTACACCTACACCATCTCCTACACCTTTCCACCTCCTCAGTCTCCCCTCGCAATCGCCAACGAGTTCCTCCAGGCATGCTCCAGATCCAGCTAATCCTATTCAACAACTCTCTTCCCTTTCTTAGCAGGCGCAAGCCAGTTTAGAATGCCTGGTGCTAGGCATTCACTGGGACTCCAAGAAGCTAGGCTTGGCAGAGCTGGAGCTCCCCTCGCTCTCACTTCTCTGCCTTCAGGTGCACAGCGGTGCCAGTTCATTCCATTGCTAGACGTCGTCAATTTTCTATCTGACTAAAGCGATGCAGAAGACTGGGAGCTGCCGAATCGTGGGGTGTTGGGCCGACTGGATGTCCTGCTTTTACACGCCTCCGCCGGAATCGCTCATCAGCTCAAGGCTAGCCTCTCTTCTGCTGCAGTGGCGGATATCTTTTGAGGAGGGGCGGGCCCAAATTTTGCTCAATAACTCCCTCAAAAACTCAAGTACATCAAGAAAAGTGTCGATAAAATGTAAAATAATCGACACTTTGCTTAAAATTTGCATTTTTTGCGCGTTGCGCGCAAAATTTTGATAATTAGTGCCTAAGAGCACAAAAAATTTTGGGAAAAGCTGGTATATCAGACACTCTTAGGCTAAGGAGCTGCTCACTTTTTGCTAGGTGCGCTTGACGGGGCTGGGATTGGAGCAGAATAATGTGGCATACAACGTCCATCTTTTCGTCCGTCCCCAAGTGCACTGTTATGCTTGGATGCTAAAAGGGCAGGGGAATGAGTGATGCGAAGGATGCAGGGCAATCGGTGTTGGCCAAAGCAGAGCGACGACTTTCCTTCAAACTTGGACCGCCATTTCACCCTCCGTCATTCTCGCCGCTCTGGTCATACTAGCCTTCTATTCTAGTCATAAGCACCCATTTTAGCTTTCACTGCTTCAACTGGTTTTGGCATTTGGGATTGTAATTGGTGGATTTTTTTGGTAGGGTCCTTTTATGCCGAGCACTTGGAAATGCAGTAAGGCAGACGAGAGAGTGAAGTAGGGCAATTAGAAGGTGAGTTGCTTAAGGGCATTGGGATCGATTGCTTCAAAGAGGGCTGCTGCCACTCGCCTAGCTCTGCTATCACTTTTCACTTCTGTGCGAGGCTCAGCGATGCCCACCGCGGCCCAGGGCAGGGAGTTCCAGAGACAGCGAAGGCGCACTGGTTGGAGGCGATTAAGACGCTCCCGTGTAGGGTCTCCAATATCTTTTAGCCGCCAGAAATGGGTTGAGGGAAGGGTAGCAAGTTCTGAGGCTCGGCGGGAGTTTCTGGTGAAGTGACGATGTTGTGGGGCTGCAGGGGCACCCTCCTCCTCCTCGATCCACCGGCCATATGATCGCCCTTGAGTTAGACATTTCCACACAAAGAGAAAGGACTGTTCGAAGAGCAGGCGGTCATAGGAGGGTAGGGCTGCTCTTTCCAGCACGGCATCTCTTTCTCCTGTCCAGTCCCCAAGCGCCACCCTAGCCTGCCTTCCAAACAGGCTTCAAACTCGGGCAGCCGCAGCCGCAGTACCTGGTGGGCAGTAGGCGAGTGAATGGAGAAGCAGTCCACCGACCTTTTGGATGAGTGCTATGCGGGTGGCAGCTGGGTGGGAAGCTAGGAGGCGTTGAAGGGCGGCCTGCGACCCCCTGGCAGCCCCACAGACTCGTTTCCAGTGCTGGCTGAAGGACAGCTGGCTGTCATGGAGGACTCCCAGGTATTTGAGCAGCTTCTCCTCCTCCACCTGATGCTCACCGAAAATGAGTGCAGTGGGAAGATGGGCATGGGTTGGGCTGAGGCTGAAGACTAAGAGCTGAGTCTTTGAGGGGTGTAGATGCAAGCCTAGCCCCTGGAGATGGCTGCGAAGGCGGAGGAGATCTTCCTGAAGGAGTAGGACATCCTGCTCGTCAGACACTGGTCGGATGATGAGGCAATCATCGGCGTAGGCTTGGATATGCGTGCCACCATGGTAAGGAAGATGCAGTGCTGAGTCAGTTGTTGCCGTGAAGAGGACCGGCCCCAAACAGGAGCCCTGCGGCACCCCAGAAGGAGCTCTCCTACTCCCTGATTTTTCCCCGCCCACTTTCACCACAAAGCTTCGCCCCTCCAGCCAGCTGGCCACCACATTTACTAGGGCAGGGGGGACACCTCTGTTTCGGAGACAGGCGATGATGGAGCTGTGTGAGAGGGAGTCGAAAGCGCGGGCAACGTCCACCGAGACGATGGCCACCCGAACGCCCCTCTGCCTTCTGGCTGCCTCCAGCGCCACATGCTGCAGCCGTAGTAGTGCATCACTACATCCACTGTTGGCTTTGAACCCAAACTGGTCCCCCGAACTCACCAGAAAGGGCTTTAGCCTCTTTAGCACCATCTTCTCCCATGCCTTTGAGAGGCTTGGAAGTAGGCTGATGGGCCTGAAGTTGTCGGTTGAGGCAGCATTCCCCTTCTTGGGGACTGGGATCACCTCTGCCTCCTTCCACGAAGTTGGAACAGCCTGGGCAAAGAGAATTGAGTTTGCCAGAGCGGCAAGAGAGGTGGCCAGGGGGGCGCGGACTTGGCGGAGAAGCCGGGAGGGCAAACCTTCGGAGGGGGAGGCTTTGTTTCCCTTGATGCGAGTGAGGGCATCCCGTGCCTCGGCTGCTGTGAAGAGGTCGAGGGCGCAGAGGGCAGATGGTGGGCGGAGGGCCAGGAATGCCTGCTCCGCAGCGGTGGGTGAGGTGTGTTTGGAGGCAAAGACTGATGCTAAGCCCTCCGCTTTCTCCTGATCCCTCACCAGAACCCTGGAACCATGTTGGAGTGGTGGGAGAGGGGGATGACTTCCTGAGGCTAGGCGGCGCGGTAGAGAGGCCAGCTGGTGCTCTGCTTCTGCTGTTCGAATCACCCTCCTTGCATATTCTGCCTTGGCCCGCTTCACCGTTCCTCTTTTTACTGCCTTAGCTCTGAGATAAGCGCGTTTTCTCACACTGCTCTGGGGGTCTGCCTGAAAGTCCCGCCAGGCTTCCGCCGTCTCTCTGCTCCTCTGCAGACACTCTGAGGTGATGTAAGGCCTGCGTCGAGGCTTGGCTAGGCGAGGTGGGGTAAAAGGGACACCTGCTCTCAATGCCTTCCAGAGTCTTGTCTCCAATGTGGTGAGTACCTCGTCAGGACTGCGGCTGAGGCTGGGAGGAAGGAAGTGTTCCAGGGCCCGGTAGCCGCCGCCCTCGCTGTCCCAGAGGAGCTCCTCCCTAACTCTCTCCCAACTGGACTCTTTCCATCTCCACCTGCCAGGGAGCCATTTCCGTACAAGTGGTTGGGCAGGGAGATCAAGGATGAATGAGAGGCATGAGTGGGCCTCCACCCCTTTTTCCAGAGGGGGGAGGAGGGCAAAGGGGGCAGATAGATTTAATCCCCTGGCCCAGGCCCAGTCGATGGCTCTGCGTCCCCGCGTTGGCAGCTCACTTGATACTGCGTGATAATTTGATTTGAGTTTTTCTTGATATTTCGCCAAGCTCTAACCCGATGAAAATGTAATTTTTGTTTTCGATTTTGCAATTTTGCTATGATTTACTTTGATTTGCGATGAAATGTCTTTGCTTCTCTGACCACAAATTTACCTACACCACCCGTTGCTCTTCAATCAATTTTACATCTTCAATGCGGACATTGAGTGCTGCATCTGAGTTAAGTTTCAAATGTTTTTCTGCACCCTCTGAGTTCCCAGCAGCACCAGAAGAGGTTTGGGCAGCTGATTGTAGCAGCACAAGTCAAAGGGCCTCAATGAGAGTTGGAGTCAGGATGCGGCCGCTTCTGTCGCTCCACAGAGGCAGGCGCATGCTCGGGAGCGCTGAAGACAGGGTTCAGCTGCTGCGTCACCCGAATGAAGGTAGCCCTGCCAAGAGCAGCCTTCTGAGAGAGCAAATGCTGGGCAACAAAAGGGCACTACCTCTTGGACAGCTCTTTGAGCTTGATGGCTCCAGTATAGGTGCAGGCAGAGCGAATGCCACCCAGCAGGTCCAGAATCGTATCATCCACGGGGCCGCGGTAGGGAACCTAGCACGGTGTTCCATTTATGGGCACAGTTGTGGTGATAGGTGTAAGGTTTGATAACCTGGACAGTTTTCCCCTCGCTGGCTCTGTAGTCGGCGACGGTGCCGGCGTGCTTGTGCATGGCCGTGGAGGAGGACATGCCGTAGAACTGCTTGTACCGCTTCCCGTCAGCCCCTAGTACATACTCAGCTTGCATGTCATTGGAACGGTTATTTTGTCTGAGGGCATTCGAATCAGGCAATCTTTGCAACTTCTAACTATTGGCAGATGTCCTTAGGCCTCTGCCAGACCTTTTGCCCAAATATATCATACGCAGAATATGATAGACTCAAAACTGAAAAAAAACTTCTTAGGTTCCAATTGATGAGGCCTTCAAAACTTATTTATTTTTTCCATTATGCATAAATTTGTCCTGAAGGCCTACGGACTATATGCTGAAAAGCTATCTGAGGGCAGTTGTATTATTAATAATCTCATGGGACAAGACAAGGGATAGCTATATTATCACATTGCTACCCCCTGTTTTGTCCCATGGGATTATTAATATTACAACTGCCCTCTGGTGAACATCCCTTCCAAGGGCAATGCTCGCCAAGGTGCTAGAGACGAACCCTGTATGACTTCCCCGTCCGACTCATCGTGGCCAGCCAGGAGGCCGCCCATCATGACGAAGTCCGCGCCAGCCCCGAAGGCCTTGGCCACATCGCCCGCGCAGGTGCAGCCCCCGTCAGATATGATGTGCCCTTTCAGGCCGTGCGCCGCATCCCCGCTCTCCAGCACTGCTGAGAGCTGTGGGTAGCCTACGCCCGTCTTCTGTCGCGTTGTGCATACACTGCCTGGGCCGATACCCACCTACAAACACTCAGGGACTATTATACCAGGGAATAGTGACAATGAGAATATCATTATCTATGATTCTAGCCTGCATGATTACATGCATCTTCAAAAAGCCTATGCGAGTATTCCCATTGGGTATTGAAAGTCCTCGCGTTCCGATTGAAAGCAGTAGAGACGAGAAACATAAGCAATTCAAGTCAAAGTATTCAATATTCAGCTTAGCTTGAAATTTAAATGCCTGAATGAGCCACATTAATTGCCTTGCTTTACACTTTTGTGTAAATCAATGACTGACCATTCTTGAATAGTAAAGAATAGGAAGTAAATTGAGCAGAATTAGTGTAGAATGTAGGCATGTGAGTGAGGAAACCTTGACAAGGTCAGCACCAGACAGTATAAGTTCTTCCACCATCTCCCCGGTGACTACGTTTCCAGCAATGATGGTGTGTTGAGGGAAGAGCGAGCGAGCCTGACGCACAAACTGCACAAAGTGCTCCGTGTACCCGTTAGCCACGTCCAAGCAAATGAAGCTGAAAAATAAAAATATCATGAGAGTGAAAAATTAGGATGATACGATAAAATTAAACAATGAAAATGTAGATGCTACCTCAGCTGATAGACACGATTCAAATGTGTGTGAAAGTGGGTAAAAAATCGTCAACCTGAGAGCTGGAATGGCCTTGAGAATGGCTTGCAGCTTCTCCATGTCCCCGGCGCCAGAACCCGCGCTCACTGCCACATTACCCAGCACCTAAATTTTCGATTTTCACATGTAGAAGTTGCACCAATTTTCAATGATGTAAAAAAATGAATTGTGTCAAAAGTCGAAATAAAGTGGGATCAAAGTACCCAAAATACTTTTTGCACCAACCTCAAAGAAAATGAAGGTTGCAGCTGAAAATCAATACGTAGAAAAACTCAATACTCCAATAAGCTTTAGTTCAAAATTAGAAAATTTAATATTTCAGCAAAAAACTAGGAAAATAAAAAGTAGTGAACGTCCGGATGCTGCTGGGCGAACTGCTGCCAAGCCTGGAGGGAGTAGTGCTTGTGGATGCAGGTGAAGAGGCCGTGTTTGGCGAGGGCGATGGCCATTGGGAAGGTCCCCACGGTGTCCATGTTGGAGGCCATCACTGGGATGCCTTTGTAGGTGCGCCCGGAGTTGCGAAAGTTCACCTCCCGCATCAGGTCCACCTCCGCTCGAGACTGCAATTGCTTCTTTTCCTACTTTTTTATTAGATTATATGTTTGCCAGAAGCTTTTTCAAAATAAAACTAAAATTGATGCAAGTTTTCAAAATTTATATAGAAATTCCATTTTTGTAAACTCACAAACAAAATGGAAAATTAAATTTTTTCTTCTCTAGTTTGCACCAGCAGAAGCCTGACAGACTGTCCAAATAGATGCCACGCAACTTCAAGAGGAGCGGAAAGAATCTGTTACTCCAGAAGGCAGAGGAGCGTCAAATTCTTCCAGAAAACTGTCCCCACTCTCATCACCAGAGTGGAAGTAATTGACACTCAACCCAACCTTAAGCGTGGACCGCTTGGGTCGCAGCAGGACATCCTTGAAGTCCAGCTTGACATCGTTGTCGATGTGCGGCATGCTGTTCCCGCTTCTTCACCCGGCTCTGCTCAACCCAGCCCCACTTCTTCTCCGCGTATATCTGGCAGCCTCAGGAAGAGGCAGCAGGAAGGGGGGTTGAGTGCTCTAGGGGGAGGGACCTCTTAGAGGGAAGCCTTGGGAGAGAGCTGCTGGTGGGGCTTCCCTCTGGAAAACAAGGTGCCCCAGCCTTTACACCCTACGCTTCTGCGCAGGGGCACCGCCTTGCATCTCAGCTGTTTAGAAGGGGGAGGGAGGCGGCTTCCTCCCAGGAGGGAGGTAGAGGGGAGCCTGGGTGGCAGGAGGTGAGAGGGTGGGTGCCCTTTTTCCGCCTGTTTATTTCCCGCGCTCGCGCGCCTAGCACACCCGGCTGTATGCGGAGGAGGCAGTGAGCCTCTCCTCCTGGAGGCCCTGTGCAACGCAGTTCTCAGTCCTCCACGGCTCCCCTGGCCAGGAAGGACCACACCCAGCTTTCCACCCACTAGCCTCCTCCTCTGGCCTTGTAGTATACCGCCGTACACCTTCCCCAGCTTTTGCGCTGAGCTTTTGCCAGCTAGGCTACCTCAGTGGCTAATTAAGGGCTCTGCCTCTGCTTTGCTGCCTTTTGCATCTCTGACGTCATTGCAAATTTCTTGAGTAGCCAAGCTTGACCCATGGGACGCAAAATTCCCCAGGACCTTTTCGATGGGACGCAAAATTCCCCAGTATACCCTTTTCTAGCCCCACGCAAACTTTGCAGAGCTTGCACCCAGACTTTCCGCGCCCGGCTAAAAACAGCGGCGCCACTAAACTGCCTAGAGTGAAGCGGGCGAAGAAACGCCCCCCTTTTTCACGTGCGCGGCTCTCTCTCAGCTGGGGCGGTTCCGGGGGGCGCTGGCCCCTCCTTGAGAAGACGGACTTTTCCCACTCCTTTAGTGACGGCCGCTGGTGTGCCTTTTTTCCACAGAGTCCAGAGAGCCCCTCCTCTTTCCCAGGTGGGGAGGCCCAAAGCGCAAACATCGGCTCTCCTCCTAGCTTCCCTAAACTCACTCACCGGCCCCTCTCCTCCTCTCTTTTGCTCAGAATCGCCTGCCCTGAAGGCAGCTGTTTGGCGAGGTGTATTTTCAGAGCCTTTGCTTCAATTGGGGCGCGTTCTAGGCTTGTGAGTCAGAATGGCCTCTGACGGGCTAGGACTGAGTAGGTGTTTAGGCTTTTGGCAACACATCCGCTTGAGTCAGCCAGCTTGAGGTTGTGTGAGAGTTGGAGTTGAGGAGGAGTGAAGGGAGGAAGGGCGGGGCTGTGAGTGCAGCGGGAAATGACAACGTGGTAATCAGCCGTGTCATGCGCTCTACCCATCTTCTCCCCAGCTGCCTCTCTCTATGCCCCAGCGACTGCTTGCTTGCACTTTCTTCCCGCCAAATGGTTGCATTTTTGGCTCAGGAGTGGAGTTGGTTGTGAAATTTTTGGAGATAGACTGATGGCAAGGATTTAGCTTTTTACGCAGAAGCGCTGAATAATTCAATAGTTCAAAGGAGGGTATGCTTTCAGTTTTGCTTTTATTTCAAGGAATCCAGAATAGAATGAAAACAGGAAGCTTTTATCGCAGCTGTGCAAATTGTTTGGCTTATTTGGCACTTAAGGTGCAATTATGTCCCGTTAGTTTGAACAAAACAAGGACGGGTGAATTATTTCAATTAAAGTCCAATTAAATTGAATCGAAAATTATAGTCTTCAATAGAAAATGCTAGTTTTGCAACGATTAAATTTTTTTGCTTCTCACAAATCCAGAACTTCCAAAAAGCTTAATCTAATATGACTAAATCCTCATGTATACAATTGAAATTTACATAGAATCCAAGCCGGGAGCTTGAAGTTAATTTGTTCAGGCTTTGGCCATGTAAGAATAGTACGTTCGTAAATTTCACCATAATTTTAAAAAAATTATTCACTGGTACTAAAATTCCTAATATTCCACCAACCAATTTTTTCGGAATACTTTTTCAGCTTCTTTCATTTTCACCAGCAAGCAGAATGCCAGGCAACTTCAAACGGTGGCCGAATTAGCCGAGAATAGGAGCTGTGATAGGGGCGGGTAGGACAGCTGTGAGCGAAGGAGCGCACACAGAACTGGCTGGAGAGCACGTGGTGCATACACACAATGCTCCCCTGCTGCACATGCTCTCGCATTGTTGGCCTCTTGGCATCTGGGAGAAAAAACCTGCGCAGTCCCTCCTCTCTGAAGCATGAGAGCTTTTGTGCCCCACTCCTGTTTTTTTTGCCAGGCCCCAATGCAGAGGCCAGTTTCCGTCACAGGCTTGTTCCCAGAAAGCTTGCCGCTTGCTCCTCTTCTTGATAAAATCATTGCCTTTTGCTTTTGGGGTGCTGCTCATTTTTGCAGCAGGGGGCAGAGGGTGTGTTGCGAAAGGTGACAAAAGCGGGGGGATGGTAGCGTGCAGGGCGGCTGTTTATTTGCCTTGGCTGCGGCGGTGTGGTGGTGGGAGAGGAGGCCTTTGTCAGGCTTCCCAGTCGCGTGCGAAGGCCGCACACACACATTGGATTGTCGCTAATGACAGCTGACACATCGCTTATCGTCTCGCCACCCTCTTTGTTGTCTGTGACAGTAATTCCTCCACCAGCTTTGCCCCCCCCCGTCTGATGAAGGCCACCTAGCGGGGTCGGAGGCTGGGTGAGTTTTTTGGTGCCAGTTGGGGGTCTCATGGTTGGCGGCAGACAGTGGCGGCAGATGGTGCTGGGCGGGGCAGTGGAGGAGGGGGCAAGGGTAGTGGGAGAGATAGTCTAGGCGTCTGGGAGGTGTGTGTGTTTGAAAGGTGCCTGGATGAGAGGCGGCGACGTCGGGGCCTCGATGAATTGCGCAGAGGATTTGTCGGCCGCTGGGAGGCGCTCCCATCGCCAGGGCTGAGAAGGAAGTGGGTGCTGGCCTATGGTCGTGTGTGGGGTGGGGCGGGCTGAGTGTGTATGTTTGTGTCTGCGCGGGGGAGGGTGGGTGGGGAGGGGGCAGAGAGTGGTGGTTTTGGGAGGCAGGAGGAGGAGGAGGGTGTATGGGGGGCAGAGAGAGAGAGAGAGAGGAGCGCCCACTACTCCTTTTCGTCGTGTCGCCTCCGAGCACAGTGGCCTCTCTCTCTCCTCCCGCGCGCTACTCTCCTCCTCCTCCTGTCTCTCACTTGCCCTCCCTCACTCCCTCCCAACCACCGCACCTCCAATCTCCTTCCGCTTCCTGCCACCACCGCCCTGCCCCCTCCCACTGCCTTCCACAGGCCATCACCACTCACACTGTCCTCCACCCCCCCTCCTCCCATCCCATCCCCATCTCAGCCTCATTCCACCTTCCCAGCCTCCAAACCGCGGCCCCTCTTTTGCAGAGCTCCCAAACTCCAGCCTGCCACTGCGCCACTGCCATTCACTGCCCCCTACATTCCGCCTATGCCCCAGGCTGCCAGCTCTGTTCAGACTCCCGGCTCTTGCGACTGAGCAGCTGCTGCTTCCTGCTGCTCCACTCCTTCCCCGCTCTCTGCTTCTCCTGCGCTTCAGCAGCTGAGCGCAGTCGGAAGCCGCCTCGCCGAGCACCACGGGCCGCAAAAAGTCCGGCCAGGAGGAGGAGGAGGGGGAGATGGCGCTGGTGAGCCACCAGGCGGGCATGTTCAAGCCCGCCCTCGACGCCCACGCCGCCACCCCCACCAACGGCAACGCCGCCCCCGCCACCTCCACCGCCTCCGCCGCCCCCCAGCCCAACGGCGTCCTCAAGGCCGCCGCCAACGGCAACCACCCCAAGCCCCAGCCTTCCAACGGCCCTGCACTGGCCAACGGGGCCACACAGGCTCATCCCAGCACCCCTGCCGTCATCCCCCCGCCCAATGCCTCCACCAACGCCATCCTTACAGCAGCCCAGCCCTACTTCCACGCCCCGGTCTCCCCGCAGGAGTTCACGCCCGACCGACCCATCGGCTACGGGGCCTTCGGAGTTGTCTGGTTGGTGGCCTTTTTCTTTTGCAATTGGGCGGTGGTCACTTGGCCCGGCTGGGAGAGGGAAGTTGGGGCCGCCTGTGCGTATGTGTGCCTAGCGTGCTTTCAATGGGCTTGTGTATGGGGGGCCCCCAGTCCCTCCTTGTTTACTCCACACTGGAGGAAGGGGGGGGGGCACAAAAGGTGACTGGAGGTCCTGTGACCCCCTTCCTGGACCCGCCCTCAGGCTAGGGGAGGGAAAGACAGGGGGTGAGGAAAGCTCCGGAGGTGCGGGTGGAGTAGTGGGGGGAGTTAAGTAGGCGGAAAAACAGCTCAGCAAGCTGGCACGTTAGGTACGTAGGCGGCCTGGGGGGGTGGGCAATAGTAGGGGGGCTTCCGTCTGGGGGCTAGGCGAGTGGGTGCCTGTCTGGCCTCGTCTGGGGGGCTCAAGGCTCTGCCCCCCCGCGCGCGCTCTGGTATATACAGTGGTGTGCCGGGGCAGTGTAGTGGGGCTGCGTGCGATGCTGTGCTGACCTGGGCGCGGACAGGGGGGGAAAGGGGGCGATGTAAGGAGGAGGGGAGGGCCAGGGTTTGTCACCTTGGGATGCGTGTCTGGGAGAGAGTGGTAGGAGGGAAGAAGTGAAGGGGACAAAGGGACAAAGACATAGCCCCCCCGCCCTCCTCATACGCGCCCCTCCTCCCAATCCGTGCCAGTCTTCCCTCCCACTGCACACACTCCCACTGCCTGCCCCCCTCCCGGACCCTCCTACTCCGCACTATAACCTCGGCGGCACCACGTGCGCGCCCTGCCCGCCCCTGCCCCACCACTCCAGGCCAGCACAGACACCCCCCTCCTCCTCGTCTGGGGGGTGCCCAGAGCCTCCTTAGCCTGTCTTTAGGGCTGAATGAGGGGGGTGCCTGGGCTGACCCCGGGAGGGGGGGCTTTGGCCAGACTGACCCTCTGCTCCAGTGGCTTTGGGGGCGGCTCATGGTGGTGAGAGAAGTGAGGGGAGGAGGAGACGGGGCCAATCAATGGCGGTTGGTGAGGAGGTGATCCGGGAGGTGTATAGGAGGGGAGTGGGAAGAGTCGTGAGGCTCGAGGCCTCTTTCAAAGAACACACACCGCCCCTCTCCCACACTCACTCAACTGGCCGCCCATGAAGCCCCTACGCACACTTTGAGAGAGGGAGAGTGGAGAAAATGGGAAAATGCAAGGGAGCAAAAATGGAGGCAGAAGGTGTTGCATTGCAGGTCGGTGACAGATCCGCGGAGTGGTAAGCGGGTGGCGCTGAAGAAGATGCCGAACATCTTCCAGAACCTCGCCTCCTCCAAGCGCGTCTTCCGGGAGATCAAAATGCTCGCCTCCTTCAAGCACGATAATGTAAGGCCCTCTTTCTGCCCCCTTCACTGGTTTTAATACAACAAATAAAAGTGCAAAAAACTAATGATTCGCCTTCAGACAAGAAATTTGAAATTTTTGTTGCATTGATGGTATTTTTCTTTCTCATTTCGATTTTGCAATTGCAATTTTTGCAAAAGCTGAGCCCGGTCTTATACTAGCTTGCGTAGTTCTTTTTTCAAGACTCTTTCCCTTCCCCAAGCAGTGTGGGGGATTGCAATCAGGCAGCTTCCGCAAAGCGGGCGGTGTGTTTTTGGTCTGGGAAGGGAAAAGGCAGCGGTCATTGTCCCCTCTGCCAGATGTCCGTATCAGCTGGGGCGGGGCCCTTCTCCTGATAGGGACTGGGGGCTGCTGTGGAGGGGGCCGTGGCGTGGGTTGGAGGCGCCTGGCACGCTCCCTCCCTCTCCCAGGCCTTCTCAGCATCGATCCCAGGCTAGCAGCCCAGCCCAGGCCCTACCCTACTACGCCAGCCTACTCCCTCCTCTTACGCTCCCTCCCTCCCGCCTACAAGTTCCCCTGCGGGGTTTCTCTGAAATAGAGAGCTGCTGCTGCTGCATTTCTGCAGAGAAGGGGGCGCATGCAGAGAGAGAGAGAGCGCCTGCAAGAGGAACATACAGCTGGTCTGTGGCACACTGTTTGTGTTTGCCGCTCGCCGCAGTGGGGGCTAGAAAGGCCTTGAATGGGGAACTGGTTGCAACGGATGCACAGGGACAGGGCTTGGCTCACGTGCTGTGCAGGCGTCCTTTGGAGGATGCAGAGACTGTGATGGGGGCGGATTTTGAGGTGTGGGGACTTTTGTTTGCCTCCGGGGTCAGCAGGCCAAGACTCTCACAAGGCTTGCCTTTCCACAGCTGACTTCCCCTGCACCCTAGGGGCTGGTCTTGCAAACTGCCAATGGTTTGTTGGAAATTATGTGAATTCTCGGGGGGAATTCCAGTCGCAGGATTCGATGGGTAGGAAGAGAGGGGTGAGGTTTGGGGAGTGGATTCCAAGGATGGGATCAGGTGGGGGAGCGCTGGGGGGCGTTGTGTGGAGGTGTTGTGGGGGAGGGAGATGGAGAGTGTGGCGTGATTCTCCTATAGAGAGAGACCCTCCCCCACCGGCCAGCAAACCACCAGAGGCGACCCCATCCACCCACGTGTAACCCCTAAACCCACATTCAGCCCCCCTTTCGCCTCCAATTCCAGTGGAAGGTGGGGGAGGCCTTTTTGCAATGGAACATTTTTGCCTCCGGAGAATCAGTCACGGGGACCTTCAGGGGAAGGGTTGAAGGAGAAGAGAGTCTCTCTAGGCCCCCCTCAGCCTAGTTTCACCAGTCCCCAGCCCACCTTCAGATGGAGTGGTGAAGGGGGCGCATTTCCACGGCGCCACAGCCGGACATCCTCTCCCTTCCATGGCTGGGATTCCTGGCATTCTGGGCAGGAGAGGGAGTAGATACGGAGGTCCTCAGAGAGGGACGCACCTCGGCCTTATGGCGCAAATTGAAATATTCATGACCGAGGCACAGGGACGCCCCTATTGGGTGAATGGAGCAAATGGGCAGATGGCCCTAAGCTGGCCATGCCTCCTCAAGGAGCCACCCCCCTTCTAGTCCATGAGGATGACAGATGTGCGCGAGGGGGCCGAACGCTCGCCCACCCAGCCTGACTCATGGAAGCCACAACACTTGACTGGCGCCCTTTCCCTCACTAGATAGAAGCACAGCAGCAGAATAAAAGCACCACAATCCAAAAATTTTGTAAAAAACAGAGAAAAGCAAAAATTGAAGAGAAAATTGCGATGCAAAATACAAGTGATGCAATTTGCAGGTGTTATCATGCCTGGACATCCTGCAGCCGCCCAATCCCCACTTCTTCCAAGAGCTGTAAGCCTCCTCTCTTTTTTCCTCATTCCATTCTCTCCCGGTCTATTCAATCAGCCGCTGCTTGCCGATGTCGCCATGGTTGCCTGGCCAAAAAAGGCGTCTGAGTCCTTGACGAGGCCGGGAAGGACGTTGGCTGGGCAAAAAAAGGCCGGGGGAGGATATTGCGAATGTGTCTGCGTTTTTTCTGCCCTCCCCCCGCTTCTCTACTGGAAAGGGAAAAGGGGGGCTTGTCTAGGCCCTCTCAGCTGACTGCCCCCTTTTGCAACGGCGGGGAGAGGGGGTGGCGTTTTTTCCGCAGCCTGTCTGGGACTGTTTGCCTCCGCAAGAGACGGACTTGGAGGGCTAGTGTAGCTAAAGGAGAGCAAGAAGCCTTTGGGGCCTCCTATTCAAAAAAGAGGACCCAAAGACTCTTGGCCTAAGATGTCCCTAAGAGGCTGCTGCCCCCCTCCCTGTCCCCCAGGCCCCACTTCTGTTTCAATGGGTGGGGAGGATGCGGGTGACGCAACCTCGGCTTGGGTCTGACCTGGCCTCTCCCTTCTGGGTCACCTCCGGGTCAATTGAGACACCCCTCTCTGACCTCTCAGCAGCCTTCTTCCTACCCACGCCCTAACCTCACCTACCCTCTTTAGTCCTAGACTGCCGCACCTATACCCAGCCCAGGCTAGGCACCCCTGGGGACCATCTCAATGTGCCCCTAAAAAACCTCATTGGATGAAAAACGGAAAAATGCAGTGCAGTTGAAAGCAAGCCAAATGCAGGTATGTGCTGACAGAGCTGATGCAATCGGACCTGCACAAGATCATCGTCAGCCCCCAGAGCCTTACCTCGGACCACGTCAAAGTCTTCGTCTACCAGATTCTCAGAGGTACCACCTTCTGCTCTGCTCTCTCATTCCACTCCTGAGTCTAGGCCAAGCCATTAGGTCTCAATTGCACTCCAGCATCTCCCCTTACCCTCTCCCTCCAGTGACCTATGCTGCTCTTTTAGCTCCTTCTGATGTCTCTCTTCCGGTTGTAAAGCCATGCAAGGCAGTGTGCAGCTAGAATTGCACTGTAGGGGAGGGGGGAATGGGCAAAGTATGCGAGGGGATTCTCTCGCCTGGCATTGGAGTGTTTTGATGGGCTCCTGGTGTGTATTGGATGGGGGGAGGCGAGAGGAGCGCGTCCTCTGTACTAGTCGGAGACAGGGTACTAAGGACACACACACACACTGCCAACCCCCACTACCTACCCCACAACCTTCTCCCTCCCTTTGCGCCCCCACCCCGCCATCGCCTGTCAACAGTGCAAAAACAGCCCACTACCTCCCCTTTGCTTTGCCAAGAGGTGACTGAGGAATGGTAGAGGAGGGGGCTGAAGATGCAAAAATACTTGTAGCAGCAAATTGAGCAGCATTGCTATGAAAAACTGAAAGCAGCGAATTGTCCAGGTGTGAAATACCTGCACAGTGCCAACATCCTGCACAGAGACATCAAGCCCGGCAACCTCCTCGTCAACTCCAACTGCATACTCAAGGTATTTGCCGCTTTGGGTTGAGAGCGGAATTTCATCGTGCTAAAAATTTGCACAGACCCTGAGCCTGAGCAATCGGTGAACGAAGTTTCCGACTGAGCAGATGTTTCGTCATTTTGTGCATTCAGATGCATAAACTAAATCTAATCAATCCAGTGCTGTGAAATAATATGTTAATTCTAATCAATAATAAAGCTACAAAAATTCATAGAAGTAACAAATTTTTAAAAGTTCTGCAAATTCGCCAGCTAGCTAGAATGCTCTTCACCCGTATTTCACGCCCTGCGGATGTTTCACTATCTTTAGGCTGCAAAAATTGTCGCAACCATTTCCAATTCTCTGTTCAATTCATGCTCAGAGCCAGCTGGTTTCCAGATCTGCGACTTCGGGCTGGCGCGGGTCTGGGAGCAGGGCTCGACGGGTGCGATGACGCACGAGGTGGTGACGCAGTACTACCGGGCCCCGGAGCTCCTCATGGGCGCCCGCCGCTACACCACCGCCGTCGACCTATGGAGCATCGGCTGCATCTTCGCCGAACTCCTCGGACGACGCATCTTGTTCCAGGCCCAGGGGCCCATTGAGCAGGTATTCCCTTTCTCTGGGCTCATCTTTGCCTTTTCAATGGGCCCAGAACAACTGGCGGGACCTTTGACAGTTTAGGGGAGGCCCAAATACTAAATTATGCGCCGCCTTTTTATGAGGTACTGGGGGGTGAGGGGGGTCAGCTGCCAAGGGCTTGACCTGGAGGGGTGGGGGATGCTTCTTTGTTGTCGCCGGGGGAGGGTTCCCAGGGAGGGGGCACCTGCCTATGGACGCTGGTGGTACCTGGCACACTTGGCCCCCACTATAAGCGGCCCCACATCTGGCCGCCAACACCCGCTTCCTCAACTCTCCCTCCCTCCTACTGCCCCCTCAACACCCGGGGACAGCTGACAGCTATCATTTTCCCCCATCCATCAAATCGCCCCCCTTATGTCCCCTACGCTTCTGGTAGCTGCCCAATGACCCCTCCAGAATGCACCCGTTTGTAGCTAGCCAGTCCACTTTGCAACCAGTAATGAATGAGGGGCTACAACTGGGGTTGCGAAAAGCGAGAAATAGAAGAGGAAACATAAAATCTCTCTTCAAAAGCGAAAATTAGAGCAAGATGCATAAACAGAGAACAATTGCAGCTGAACCTGATTATCGACCTGCTCGGCACACCCTCAGTGACGGAGATGAAGTACGCCTGTGAGGGTGCCAAGAACCACATCCTCCGCGCCCCCTTCCGCCCGCCCAACCTCGTCAAGCTCTACAGCCTCAGTCCACAGGCCACTCACGAGGCTGTTCACCTACTCTCCCAGGTTCAACCGACCCCCTCTAGCCCCAGTTCAGAGAAAGAGAAAGTTGGCTGGTGCAGATGCTGGTGATGGATCCGGACAAGCGGATGAGCCTGGACGAGGCCCTGGGCCACTCCTACCTGGACGAAGGCCGGATGCGCTTCCACTCCTGCATGTGCTCCTGCTGTTTCACCAGGCCGGACGGCCAGCGACAGTTCTCTGGGGAGCTGGACTCTAGGTAGGCCCCTTTTGTCCCATATTTCTTCTCCCCCCCTCTCCTCCCACTCCGGCTATATATTTAATCTAAATATTAGTACGATTCCATTGAATATCAGTACTGTTCTAGCAAATAATCAGTATAGCACGGAATGCGTGCTGATATTTGCTAGAACAGTACTAATACTCAATAAAACCGGACTGATATTCAGCTAAAATTTACCCTGATTCTCCTCCTCTTCCTCCTCCTCACTGGGAGCCATTCGAATGGGTGCCCAATCTGCAGACACGAGGCCCCCTTCGATCCGAAGTGGGAGAAGGAGCTGACGCGGTTCTCCATGTTCGAGCTGCGCGATCGCATCTACAAATTCGTCACCGAGCGCCCGCCCCTCTTCGGCGTCCCCCTATGCATCAATCCCCACTCTGCCGCCTTCAAGAGCTTCTCCAGGTTGGCCTTCCCCCATTATCTTTCTTTCATCCTCTCCATCAGCACCCACGCCTTGTAGTGAGAGCGGCTAGGGCAGCCTCAGCCAGAGAACACTCAAAAATCGCCTCTCTAGAGTCCATTCAATGATGTTTTAGCCCTTTACACTTTTTCAATGCATACTACATTCCACTCTGCTGCATCTAGTTTCTCTTTTTCTATCACATTTCGTCTTTGGATTAAAAGCTGTAACCCCAGTTCCTGCACACACCTTGCTGTACTCCGGTCCGGATGGGAAATTGGATTGCACTGATTCCTGGGGGCGCCAGCGAAAAATGGGCTGGGCGAGGAAATCCGGTCAATAGGCAGGATCTGGGTAGAGAATGGGCGCTGCGGTGTGTTCCCTTCGGCCCTTTTCCTACCTTCTCCCCCCGTAGTCCAGTCCCCTACCCCGATTTCCATTCGGATTTCGAGTGCCTCCCAGAAGGAAACCCCTGTCTCTGCCCAGAATAGGGGTTGGGGGGTTGTGTGTCTGTGAGGAGAGGGGGTGTGAAAAAGAGGTGAGGCCAGTAGCGGGAGAATTTAGCGGAGCGTGCGCGGGAAGAAGGAGTGGAGGGAGGCTCTCTTTCTGTCCAGTTTGACCAGTATTGCGTCGCACATGAAAGACCCCTTCCATAGACTCTCTGCACACCCCCTTTCTTCATCTAGACAGAGCATGGCCACCTCATCCTCCCTATACCTTTCCCCCCAATCCTCTTCTCCCCCCCGCACCCTGCGCCCTCCTGACAATTCCAATCCCCTTCTCTCTCTGCCTCCCCACCGGTTATCACCAGCCAGGGACCGTCTCTTGGTCGTGCAGTTTTTTATATGGCAACGTCGACAGAGGAAATGGACGCATAAAATGAGAGCCCGAACATTTATTCAAACGGCAACAATGCAGCAGCACAAGATCTTACGCAGAACGCACATGCCTACATATTCCTCAAGCAGCGGATGTTTCACCGAAAGGCTCCAATCAATTTCTTTTAAAATTTAGACAATGCGAGATGGTTTGGAAGAGAAATTTGTTATGCTACTTCAAGGCTGGATGATGGGACTAAAGATTGGCTTGCTTGCAGTTCCTCGGTAGCCCAACCGTCAGAGCTGCCCCCGTCACCGCTGGCCTGGGATTAGCTACCCTGCAAGCTTCACTTCTCCTGCATTTCCACTCGCCAAAGTCATCTCGCGCTCCCCCCCCCCCCCCTTTACCCACTCCCCTCCTGTACACAGCCCCCCTCCCCTCTAACCTATTCCGCTTTCATCCTTTTCCACAGCGCCTCCTCACTGCTACCACGTCTTTCAGATCCTGTTCACATCATTTTGCCTCTCCCTCTCTCTTACATTTCGCCTCCACTCCTCTTTTCCAGCCCCTCTCAGCCCGTTCGCAAAACCTCCCAATGCATTTCAGCCAGCTCCAAAAGCCTCCATCCATCCAATTTTTCTATCGCAAAGCCCAGCCCCTATAACAACTGGTGCCACACAGCCTCGCTTTCGATTTCATATGCCCCCCCCGAATTGCGCGCCTTGTTGTTTCCTTCTCCAGCTACAGTCACTGCCAAGCTGTACCCAATTGCTCCTTCTACTGCCGTTTCATTTCTTCACGATCGCCACCCCATGCATAGTCCCCTGCAGCAATCATTCCCAGCTGAAAACCTGCCCGCGAATTTACCACCCCTATCGGCTCTTTATTGTCCTAAGGCCCAATTCCAAATCGCCAACAGCCAGCTGCAAGCAAGGCCAGCTTTTCATTCCCCCTATATGCTCCAGTGCTTGTCAAAGGTGCTGCGTGTTTTTTGGGCGCACTGCACATCCTCTGCATCAAAATGCACGCGCCAATGCAGACTTCCACTTGCTACTCCTCACTTCTCTATATTCCAACATAGCCACTCTCACTGCCTCTTTCCTACTAGCCCAAGATCAAAAGCGACTCTCTTTCCCAAGCCAATGCTTGTAAAGCTCTCTAAATATCTCCAGAGGTTGTCCACACCCCCAAATTCTTCCAGTCGCTTTAAAGCATGCAAGCTGGCCTCTTCTGCATCTCTCTCTGCGTTTCGATCAAGCTCGAAGCAAAAGGCATCAAACAGGGGCTCAAAAGCTCAGCCCCCCTCCTCCACTTTCAGCCCAGTCTTTCAGCCGTGCAAATCGGCACGCCACCGTGGCAATGATCTATGAGCACCTTTAGGCCTGGATGAACTGCGTTTTTCTCCCTTCCTGCTCCATCACCACTTGCATGCAGCCTGTGTCGTTTCTCTCTCTCTGCCTACTTATACCCAGAGCTGTGCATAGGCGCTCCTTCCTTTGCTCTGTTCCCCAACCAAGCCTCTTCCTCAGTCTGAAAGAGGGGCGGGGGCTTATCCTGGATTCCGATTAGGGCAATGAGTCAGCATGGTTTCCGCTCCTTTGGATGGTATGCTGCTGAGAACCTCCTGTAAAGCTCGCTCGCCTAAGCCTGTACATATACCCTTTTCCTTTGCAGTGTACAAAGGTCGCGTGTTCACTTTGCCTGCATCCTCCCCTCCTCTACCAATGCTGCTTCCAATGAGATACTTAAAGCAAAGGCAAATTTGTGAAATTCTTCTCCCTTCTTTTGCTCCCTTTACTGGTTCGCGTTCTGCACTAATTGAGTTTATGTCGCGCCCATTTCTCCTCCTCTGATGCTGCATTCACTCCTCTTCTCTTTTCGCACCTCTCTTCTCCTCTGCGTAACAGATGCCAACCTACATTCATAATAAAGTGGACTCTCATCTGGCCTTTTTCTGCACCAACAACTCTCAAGTGGGAGCCAGTTGCAAAAAAGCACAACCACCGACAGACAGGGGGGGCAAGTAGTCAGACAACAAAGAGGCTTGGAGGTCAGGGCAAGAAGAGCCTGGCTCTGGGGGGCGAATGGCAGACGTGAAATTGCGCAGAGGGGCCCAGCCTAGACAGACATATGGTCGCTGACGCAGAAGGCACACAGGCGGCGTCTAGCCTCATACCGCCCGGTACGAAGGACGTCTGGCCCTCTGGCCACAGAAGGACCTCACATCTGCGCAGATTCACTCAGGCCGATCGCGGCAGGAGCCCCGGAGGAAGCCTCGACAGAGACCAGAAGGGGGCTGGGCTGGGCCTATAGCAGGGCTGAATGAGGCCCAAACATTTCAAACGCCTCCCCCCATCCCCCCTCGCATACACACAGTCTAGGGGGGCGCCCCCGGTACACAACAGGCGACGCCCACTAGCCCCCATCCCTCTCAGTCAAAGGCGCCCACCCCCCTCAGAAGAGCCTGGGTCTCAGGGGCTGAGGGGGGTCATTCGCTTCTCCAAACCTCTCCTCCTCCAGTGACCAGAGGCTGGGCGCCCCTTGCTCGCCTATACTTCCTTCCCCCAGCAGCTTATTCACTGGCCTGACTCACAGCCCTATTACGATTTCTAACGCGGAGATCTCTTGCGTGCCTGGAGGCCCCCGTGCGTGAGGAGAAAGGCGCTGGCAGTTCTCGCCAGGGTTGGCTAGTGATACGGCGATTGCCAAAGGCTGAAAGCGCCCACGTATCACAGTCAGCTTTGGTGAGCTGTCCTACAACTCAGCTTTGAGTGCCGCTATTCGACGCCGTTTCTATCTGTCCTCAGCCAATGGGTAAGAATATTGCTGTTTTTATTGTTCACCTGCATTTTTTTGTTCTTTCTATGCACGATTGTGAATGAGAATTTTGTTGTGGAGTTTATAGTTCTGGTTAATCATCATGAAGCTGGCAAATATTGGACAAAATAGGCAATGTAGGGAATGTGATGGCAGTAAATTGTGTCTAAAAGGCGGTTTAGTGGTATGTAGGTAGTCTCTAGAACTTGAGCCTGCTCGCTTTAGTAGTCCAGGTTGTGTATGCGCATCTGAAAGGAGTTCATTTGCAAGCCTTCTGCCTGACTCTGCAACGTTTCAAAAATATTCGCTTTCCTATCACCTGCCTGAAATGTCAATAATCACCACATTCCAAGTCAGTCTTCTTGAATCAGTCTCAACATTTGCCTCTAGCGATTGTCATTGTCATTATTTGTGATTGTCTACATTTGTCACTATTTGCCCATTTCTATTGATAAAAAAACAGAGCAACCTGGTCTTTGGGCACCACAATCTGCGGCGGTATGCCGAGTATGGTGGCGAAGAAATAGTAGGACCCCTCCAACCACAGCTTTAGACTCTCTGCCTTCCTGAACCCGTGGCCTTCGCCTAGCAATTCAATCTAATTTTTCTTGATCCTCCTCCAATCAGCCTTCGCACCTTCAAACTCCACCATGGCCGTGGGCATGCCTCGCTCCTTGAGGCTCCGGAAAATGGTCGCCAGCTGGTCCGGCGGCACGATTTTGTCCTCCAGACCCTGTGTAAACACAGTTGATTGGAATGGGGTAATGTGGTCATGAAAAAGGTGCGGGAGCAAATATCACTCAAAAGAAATCTAACAGTTGAAATGGCAGCCAAATTTTGACTCCTTTTTGTATTTTTTTAGAATTAGCTAATTTTAGAACAAATTAACAAATTTATGGCCAACAAAACCTATCATTCAATTTGAGTTCAATTTTTGCGTTTAGTGAAATATTTCTCTTTCCACTGCACTTGAAAGCTGTCCCTGGGCGAAAGAGACCTGGAAAAAGGCGACAGGGCAGGCGATGTTGTCCAGGTGGTTGATGGGCGATCGCTGGGCCACCAATTCCAAACCCTCCGGCAGCGGGGCCATGAGCCGATCGAAGTAGTGCGCCTCGAACTTGTGCGTCGTCGCTATCATGCTGGACCACTCCGATATGCCGCAGATGCAGACCGCTGCAACAAATGCAGCTCTTTGTCTCTGTCATTTCAAGGAGCATTGAGATAGGTGGGATGAAGTCACCAGCTGAGAAGATGTTGGGCCGCAGCACGGACATCAGCACTGCATAGCCTCCACTGGAAGCACCTCAACATTTCTGCCAACATTTCTCTAATTGTTGAACACAAATCGTGAGAGTGAAAATTCCGAAGATTTAGGAAGATTTTGGAGAGTGAAAGTTCGGGAAATTTCTGATAATTCTGGAGAGTGTACCTTCGATGACCAGTCGCTTAGGATCAGCCCAGCCCTGTCGGACTGCGTATAGAGCCGCATTGCAGCAGTCGTCGATGTCTGCGATGCCGTACCTCAAATGCAGCCTCTTCTACTCGAATTTCCCAAAAACGCAGCATAGAGCAAGCAGTACGTAGACTTGAGAGCATCACGATAGGCGCGCCCGAAGCCGGTGGATCCCCGATAGTTGACGGCCATGATCGCAAAACCGCGACTGGTGAAGAAGAGCTTGAACTTGTCCAGCCGCTGGGAGGCGCAGCCTGTGGGGCCTCCGTGGGCCAGCACCAGCAGGGGTGGCTGGGTATCCGCCGGACCCACGAATGCATTGTTCTGTAAATATGGAATAATCGAATGCTTCAGTGTCGAAGCAGACAGGGAAACAAACAGAAACTGTTGCCCAAAACAACGAAAAGCATTCATGACGTGGGTGACAGGGGGGGGGTGGGGTTTTGGGGGTGGGTGTGGTTTTTTTGTTTTTTGTTTTTTTTTTTTTTTGTTGTGTGTGTTCTGGTGGGGTTGGTGTCTGTGGTGATTACAAAGAAGCTAGTTCAGCCTAAGTCGAAGCTTAGGTTTTGCCTAGGGCTAAGAAGTAAAGACCTCAGAGCTGCAAAAAAAGGGGCTGGGTTTGTTGACTGGGGTTTAGTGCTCGGGGCTGGCGGCTAAGGCTAGCCTTGGGCGGGTAGTAGAAGGCGTAGGCTTTGTCCTTGCCGTCCTCTCCGGTGGGGAAGGTGATTTGGCTGGGGATGCTGAGAATGGCGTCGGGTACCAACGACTCACTCTCCGCCCTCACCACACTGGCCTTGCTCTCGGCCAGTTTGTAGCGGAGCACACTGCTGGAGCGAGCTGAGGACATGCCCACGGCATAGACGGATTCATTATCTGTAACATTAATTGTATTCAAAGTTTTGTTTTCATGCAATTGTTTGAATCAAATAAGTAGATGCATAATAAAACTTAAAATTAATGGCACTGCTCAAATTTACAAAAAACCAACAATAAAATCAGTTTCATAACTTAGTACAACTTAGTACTTTCCAGAGAACGCGATAGAAAGCAAAAGCAACACACTCATGGCAATGTACTGGTGCTCCTGGAAGCCGGTGTCAAGAAGCTGGGCGGGTTCGTTGCTGCTGAGGTCTTTGACGAAAAGCTGCCCGCCGGAGTAGAAGGCAATGTGATTGGCTTCGGGGGAGACGGCATAGGAGTTCATGGCCAGCAGCCACAGCGGCTCTCCACTCTCTGCCTCTACGCTATGCAGGCACTGCCTCTCTTCACCTGCCCAATGGAGGAAGTTGCGGGCTTGCTTTGATTGAAATTTAGATACTTTTCCTTTATTTATGTATTTATTTATGTTTTAGATTTATTTATTTATTTTTTATATTTTTAAGTTATTTATATTTTATGTTTATTCACTTATTTAAATTTCCCATTTTCTTATTTATTTATATTTTATATTGGCTGATACCAAAAGCCCCCCCCCCAAAGGTTTCACCCCCCCGAAGGTTTCACCCCTCCCCCAAGAGTTTCACCCCCCCCCCCCCCCCCCAAAAGGTTTCACCCCCCCCCCAAAGGGTACTATATAGAAAAAAATTTTATTAGCTTAAAATGTTTCTCTGTACATATCTCGAAATTTAAACTCAAGGAATTTTCATGTAGATGATTAAATACCTACTTTTTTTGAGTCAGCTTTAAGGCTTCGCAAGCGAAGCCTACGCAGTTTGCATTCAGCTTTAAGGCTTCGCAAGCGAAGCCTACGCGGTTGCCACTATACGAATTGGTTTGACTAAGCCTAAGCCTTTTTTAGAATCAGTATACCTAAGCCTATACTGATTCCAAAAAGGCTTAGGCTTAGTCAAATCAATTCGTATAGTGGCAACCGCGTAGGCTTCGCTTGCGAAGCCTTAAAGCTGAATGCAAACTGCGTAGGCTTCGCTTGCGAAGCCTTAAAGCTGACTCAAAAAAAGTAGGTATTTAATCATCTACATGAAAATTCCTTGAGTTTAAATTTCAAGATATGTACAGAGAAACATTTTAAGCTAATAAAAATTTTTTCAATATAGTACCCTTTGGGGGGGGGGTGAAACCTTTGGGGGGGGGGGTGAAACTCTTGGGACCCTTTGGGGGGGGGGGGGGCTGAAACCTTTGGGGGGGGCTCTTGGAGTCAGCCTTTATATTTATTTATATCTGGTACCATCGGCAGGCCAAATGTGGATCTCTTTTCTCCAAACTTTTCAAATGTATTGAGTAAAAAGTCAAGGAAATACAATTTCTACTAGTAGAATCTGCTGCTTGGACAGTTGCATTTTGTTTTTGGCGCGCAGTTTAGTGTCTCTTTCCATGCGCGCCCAAAAACAAAATGCAGATGACGCAGCAGATTCTACTAGTAGAAATTGTATTTCCTTGACTTTTTACTCAAGACATTTGCAAATTTTGGAGAAAAGAGATCCACATTTGGCCTGCCGATGGTACCAGATATTTCTTCTACTTTTAATATAGTATAAAATGTATAAATTCAAATTTTATATTGTTAGTTATATATTCAATTTAAATTTTATTCTATATATAAAAAATAATAAATAAAAAAACTTGTTCAAAAATATATCAAAAAGAAATTATTTAAAATCGAAATACAATTCAAATGTATTGGCTACTAATTTTTGAGAAACAAAAAGAAGTTTCGAAAATGAATTACAATGCTAATTTATTGACAAACTAAAATATTTTTGGAAAAATTTTCTTGGCGCATACTTAGGTTAATCGATTTTTAGGAGAAAAGAGCTTTACTTGTGACCTGCCAATGGTAGCAGTTTAAATACACAAAAATACACAAAAATAAAAAAAGTAGTGCCTGAGAAGGATTCGAACCTACGAGATTCATTCAGCTGGCACACCACTACACCACTACACCACTGATGCATATGCCTCCTTCAATTTACTGAAGAGTTATGAAGAAAAAATAGATGTGGCCTAGGGACCCGGGGAGGAGGGGGGGGGGGTGGGGGAAGAAATGAATACCTACTATCGTCCATTGAATAGATGCGGAGGAGAAGAAGAAGAAGAAGAAGAAGAAGAAGGAGAAGGAGTTCGGACAAATGGTTTTAAGGGAATTTCTCTTGTATTCTGTCATTTTTGGGCGATTTCTCGCGAGTTTTGGTTAATTTGCAGATGCTCTTTCTATTGCAACAAAAATCAGAGCAAATGGAGCTTCCTGTGAAGAGCAAGAGCCTTATCAAAATTAAGATCTAGCAATAACCTTCAAAACGTACACCTGGGTCGAAAAGAGGGGCTGGGCGCTGACGGTTCGCCTTGCTCCCTCGCGCCAGCCCAATAGTTTACAATCTGTGCTGCAAAATGATTCAACCACCTCATCAGTTGAAGACAAAGTTCCAACTAGTAGAAGCTAAAGTTTACCAGAGTTGGTGTCCACTTCGTAAACGTTCCACCAATTGCTTCTGTCGTGGACCACTAAAAGGCTGTCCTTGTCCAGCAGACTGGGCATGATGTAGTTTGTAAGCCCATCGCCCAGTATCTGTCAATCAGCCTCATTGATGTTTCACAAGCGAGCTCCTTTGTGCACAGGCATATGAAAACTCAATTGTCTTCTCATGAATGTCTGCAAATATATTCCGTAAACCGTAATTACCTTTCTGGTGTTCGACACGCTGCCTCCGGCATCGATGTCCGCCAGCCAAATCTCCGTGGCATCCCACGGCTCAAACCTTCACCTTGATTTCTCACTTTTCTCATTACATCAGTTTCACACCATCTGCGGATGATCCCACTGCAGCCAGCAGAGGCGCTCTCCATCCCTGCTTACTCGGGGACAGACGAAGAAATCTGCTCCCGAGGCCTGTCAGTCATCAGATGTCTTTCAGATGCAAAAAACCCCAAAAAAACATCCAACAATAATCTCCACTGGGCCCTCCTCCTCCGCAGAGAAGGAGACGAGGAAGTCCAGCTGCCGGGCTGGGTCGTGATCCTCCGTGTGCTCTTCACCCACCGCAAACAGGCGACCCTGGGCCAGCTCAGATCTTGAGGCAGGGAAAACGAAGAAGGTCAAAGCAGACATTGGAGTAGGCAAAATCCGCATAGCGACGAAGAGGTTGTAGAGGCGTGAGGGGCAGCGGCTGGGCCTCGGGTGCTGGCTGGCGGTAGACGCGGGAGTCCTCGGAGTTGGTGAAGAAGAGCTGGCCGGCAGCTGGTAGGAAAGCCCCGCCCCCGTACTCGTGCACCTGGCAATCCACGGCTGCATTTGTCCTTTTCTCTTCCAGCCCATTTGACTTTGAATGATGGATGAAGAAGGAGTTATTGATTGATTGATCGTTATTGATTAAAAGCCACTATGCGACTGTTCACTGTGCCTAGGGACCCTTTTGCAGACAACTGCTGCCATTAGACGAGGAAACAATCTGGCCAATATTTGCCCGAAATTGAAAGATCTCTAGATCAATCAATCGATCTCTTTTACTCATCTGGCCCAGAGTGGAAGAATGGCCGACCATTGAACGGGCGCTGAAGCCCTGTGGTGTCCAGTCGGTGATCTGGTCTGTGCCGGCATCGTTGGAGCAGACGACGCCGCGACCGGCCTCCTCCGGGCGGACCTCCAGCCAGTAGACTCGATCTCAATCCACCTTTCTGCCTCCACCTTCCCTCATCTGAGCCTGGCCAACCGATGGAGAGGGAAGGATCGATTCTGGTGAGGAGGAGCTCTCGACTGCCTGCTGTTACAGTCTCCGCCGTCAGCGGGGACTCCCAGCTTCCGTACTCTGCTTCTGTGGCCATGCCTTCTGCTGCTGGAAGGAGGGAACAGATTTCTTTCAGATTTGGGAAACTGAGATCGAAGACTGGAATCGTTGAGAATGCTTCATTCAGCACTGTTGTCTCAGTTTCGCAGTGCACTTCCCAGGCGATAAGAAAAGGCAATGAAAAAGCAATGCTGGGGCGAGGGTAAAATTTACGGATCATGGAAAATACATTTTTGTTTTAGATTGAGAGTAAAAGGTCGCAACTCCTATATCTACATGATGGGTTGAGTTACCGATTTGCGAGAGAGGCCCTTTTGGTACTAGAAGCATGCTGGAAAATTGATTGGATAAAGAGGGTGTTAAAGAAAATGATGCAATGCGCAGTGACTTTGGGTGTGTTTTATACCAGTATCACATCCGTTTGCTGATAAGGTTATCACGTGTTTGGCACAGACAGGACAGACGTGTTTGGCACAGGAAGGAAAGAAAGCTGTTTTTGACCGCGGAGCGGCCCGAAGGGCTCCGCGGTCTATAGAGGTTATTCAACTTTTGTCCTCATATATATATGTGTATAGGTATCTGGAAATGCTGTCCCCGGGCGAATTCTCAACGGATCTTGACAAACTTTTTTTTTCCTGAAAGGTTATGCCATTTTAGGAAGATCTGGAGGGGTGGAACCGGTTTCCGAGCATTTGAAACATTACTTTTTTGGGTAGAAAGGTTGGAAATTTGGGTATACTGTAAAAGGGTCAATTCTCAACGGATTTTGACAAACTTTTTTTTTCCTGAAAGGTAATAAAATTTTAGGAAGATCTGGATGGGTGAAACAAGTCCCGGAGCATTTGAAACATTAATGTTTTGGGTAGAAAGGTTGATAATTTGGGTATGCTGTAAAAGGGTCAATTCTCAACGGATTTTGACAAACTTTTTTTTTCCTGAAAGGTAATAATATTTTAGGAAGATCTGGATGGGTGGAACAAGTCCCGGAGCATTTGAAATATTACTTTTACATTACTTACTTATGAAAAAAACAAATGCAATCAAACTCAAATTCACAAGAAACATAAATTAAGAACATTGATTTTATAAGCAGCTAAGTTGCCTGGGAAGTTGTGGGGGGGAGCTCCGCGGTCACCTATTGCGCTCTGCGCCATATACTTGTTTGGCATAAGATAAGCCTGTTGCGCAAATTTTTCAACTTCTTCAGTTTTCGTTCCTTAATGACTTGTCCGTTTTGCTCTAATTTTAAGCCGTTAAGCCTCCAAATAAGCTGCATTTATTAATTCCTCTATATTCTAAAATTAATTTTAGTTTTCAAGTTTTTATTTTGCCTCTTGATTCATTTAGCCTCCATTTTGGTTCATACAGAGTGCTGTATCGTTTAACGTCTGCAAAATGTTGCGGTTTTTGGGCAAGTATTCGATTCGATTGAAAATCACAGCACAAACTTTACAATTAACTTTACAACACAAATTAAATTCGTCATTCACGATTTTCCCTATCACTTGTACCATCGGCAAGTCAAAAGTTAAAGGTCGAGTTAAAAGTTACAGAAATATAATTACTACCCAGTGGATTCTAGACTGGTATTTGTATTTTGTTTTGGCGCGCTCTGTAAAAAGGACGAATACTGCGATCCAAAATAAAATGCAACTGTCAACGGAGCAAAATCCATGAGCAGTAAATTTTAACTTGACCTTTGACTTTTAACCTTTGACTTTTAACTCGGGGGAATCGATTTTTGGGAGAAAAAAGTTTGTCTTTTGGCTTTCAGATGGTATACTTTATATATTTTTTTACTTTTTTCTTAGCCCACAAGCTCATAACAGCTAACAGGAGTGTCAGAGAATTAGCCCCAGGAAAAACTAGGGGAAGGAAAAAGAAAGGGGGTGAAGGGGAAAAAAGGGGGAGACAGCAAGGGGATGGGGATGTTAGAAGGTAAGGGCTTGGAGGGTTGGCTGGGGGGAGGGTTGGCCACAATCTATTCTTCCTTGTGCTTGTGGTGCAAGTGGCTCTCCAGGTTGGCCTTGCTTTTGCCCTTGTAGCGAACGAATATATGTAAGCCTAAAACATGAGACTTTGGGGACCTGAAACCAAGGAGCTCATGTGGACCACATGGGCTGCATCCACTCCACATCTACTCAAGGCAGCTAAGGCATAGGCTGGCCTGTCCCATAGAAACTCTGTTTGACGTCTACAGTGTCAGAATGGAAGTCTTGTCCATGCAGTCTTTAAGAAAAAGGAGACGCCCAATCGACGGGTATTTGAACGAAGCCAATTAAGCGCCTATTTAAAAACATTTTATTGTTAAAGCATTGCACAGCAAAAATAGAGGCGACAAGCAGATGTTCCCAGAATGAATAAATCATTCTATTCTTCAGCAGAGAAATTTGCATAATTCATAAAATCAAGCATGTGCTTCTCCATTCCCTGCATGAGGGTAGTAATCGATGAAATGGCGCCAACCGTCCATCATTCGAATGCAAATGTCCACAAAGCCTTTGGTTTGGTTGCAATCCTTTCTGATTTTGAGTTTGTGCCTTTCCTTCCTCGGGATGTCCGCTATTCTATTGGGAGGCTTTTTAGGATTATTTTTAGTTTTTGCAACGAAATTACCAGCACCATGATTTTTACAGCATTTACTGCCACTGTACGAGCTGCCACGATACAAATTAGTTAGAGTTAGAGTTAGTACAGCGTCAGCAATCGTCAGCGTCAGCAAGAAACAACGCGTGAAACAAAATAGTAATCCACCTACATACAATAAACGAATGGTTGTCAAACCTAATGACAGTTCATCGCAAGACTGAATAATTTGAGCAAATATCTGAAAAATATATGAGCAGTTTAGTGAGCCGATGAGCAATTGATAAGCTAAATGGCGTCGAAATTATCTAGAGTGGCTCGTTGGCGACAATATGGACACCTGTGCTTGGCGACTGGACGAAGTAGCCATTTCAGTGCGCAGTTAGAATGGAATCGATGCCCGCACGGCAGCTCCCTCACCTGTCCACATCTTTCTCCACCTCCTGTCCAGCCAAAACCAGAGCTACCAGGTCCGTCGCCAAGAAGTCCTCCTGGCAGATGGTGCACAGTGGCTCCCCTTCATCCTGTAGTGCCTTGAGCAGTTTGAGACTAGGCCAGCAACACTAGTTGACATGGGACCGGGAAATCCGCGAAGATGGCAGTGCGAAGACGGGAGAGGTAGCTTTCGGAGCCTTCCATCTCCGGCTTTAAAACTGCAGCCTGCAAACCGCCAGTCCTCAGGCCAGCAGAATAGGATCGCAAAACAGCTGGGCACTAAGAGGTCGTTCAAATTAGCGTTTCGCCGTCTACCAATGCCCCTGAGATACTCGTCCACAAAAGCCGACCACACTGGCCCCTGGACAGGGTCGCATAGTTCATAGGGAACACATAAGAGGCTTGGTCAGCAACTCTGTCGATAGGAATGGAGGGCAGGCTGCTGAGAGTGGCTGGTGCGAAGTAGGAGCGGAGGGCGTAAGCGCAGAGGCTGAAGACCACGAAGTAGCAGCCGGCTGGCAGCCAGCTGCGAAGCGCCACGATCACAACCTCTCCGATCAATCGACCTGTCGCTCCGAAGGCCCAGGCGGTCCAGAGACGCTGCAGCTGGTGCTGGCCGGCTCAAAATCATTTCTCAATGCCGCAATGGGCCCATAGAATGAGGCAAAGAGGAGGAGGGGGTAGACCTAGGAAGGGGCCGTGAGTGTTGAGCAGAAGCAGGCTGGTGCCGGTGAAGAGGAGGAGGATGCAGTAGCTGACGGCCAAGCCGAGCATGGCCCGCAGGCCCAGCAGGCGTGGCGTGCGGCGGTCGAAGTCGAGGAGGCGAGGCAGGGCCGCCAGGAGGCCCAGCGCCGGCATGGCCTTGGTCACCGTGAGTCGCGGCGGGTGGAGCCAGTGCAGGAAGTCGCCCAGGCCAGGCCAGCCTCAAGCACCTCAGATTCCTCAAACACTCTCCCTCCAGCTGGCGCCCCCCAACCAGGCTGCCGCTCCAAAGCCTCCTCCGTCCTCAGGAGAAGGAGCAGACGTTCTCTGTCTGTGCCAGGTTGTGATGAATAGGTGGCTGGAGGGTAAAGAGAGAGCTACGGGCTTCTGGAGGAGGGCCGTAGGCGAATCGGAGGCCCCAGACTGGAGCCTGTTTCGCCGTCCGTGCGACCTGAGCCAGTGCTTGGAGGGCGCGCCGACGTCGTGTCTGCAGGAGGACGCAAACGTCGAGCGCGGAGCAGTCCGACAGTCAACGCTTCAACTGCAACCAAGCAAACACTGATCAATTTTCCACCCAAGTGCCCTGCCCGACTGCGTCCTGGCTACCAAGCCGTTGTAGCTGACTGAAAGCTGCACCATTGCCCGCCCTGCCCTCTCTCAGCAGCTCCATGTCTCCGTCAGTCAGACCACCTGCCAACCCTTCGTAGACCATGGGCTCCCGCTTCACTTCCATGAGCTCAAAAATCCATAAACTCAATCGATCAAAGATGTTTTAAAAATAATGGATAATATCCCAAAAAAGTGACAAAATTATTTGCAGTAATTTTTCAGTCTTTCAATGGAAGGTAAATAGCAATAAAATAGCTAAGAGGAGCCGCAATTGGTTGGAGCATCTTACTACCAGCTGAGTTTGCGAGCAGTTCCAGCAGCGTTGCTTTCTTTTTTACGCCAGCTGTAGACACTTGCCTGTCTTCCAGCAGAAGTTGCAGATGCCTCAAAAAGCTGCCCTTTCCAGTTTATTGATACTTCTCATTGCGGCTGACCTTGTGCGAAGAGTGCGCGGTTGCATCAGTGGCTCCTTCCATTTGCTTTCATATGCCTGTAACCAGTGAGCGATATAGATAAGCGGTTGGTTATGCGGTTGTATATGGCCTTATGAGAACCTTAATTTGAAAACATGAAGGCATTGCTCCAGCCATGACAAGCTAGAGAATTGAAGTTTTTCAATCACTCTTGGACCTAAATTCAATTTTGAATCCAAAAGCTCTTACTAGGCTGGAGAAATGACGCCTCAAAATTGGGTGAAATATGTACAAATCATTGAAAATTTTATTTTTGTGCGATGATAAAAAAATGCAAATTTCTCGTTTGGCTAAAGAAACAATCTTCAATTTTATACAATAATTAAATAGGGTTGGACCTACTTTAAAAAAATTTCAACTCTAGCTTTTGATTGCCTTGAATTTGAAACTAAGTGTTTGCATAAGGCCTCCCCTTCAGTAGGCAAAGCGAGCACCATGTGTAGCCCATAGAACGAGAACAGGCCCACAGTGAGCAGCGTCAAATGATACACGGCCGTCAGCCAGCATCTCATATTTGGCTTTTTTGACTCTTCTCTTGAACTCTTTTCTATTCCCTGGAATCCTTGTTCTTTGCAGAAATGTGAATTTTTTCAAACTTCAACTTAAAAACGCATTAAAAATGGCATAAAATGACTATCGTAGAGGGATGCGCAAAACAAAATGAAGCAAGCAGGGGCAGGGTAAACTGAGTGCACTAACACGGTCGACTGCTGAATCATTGCTTCCAAAGCCAAGGCGAAGAGGGATGCGTAAAACAGAATGAAGGAAGCAGGGGCATGAGTCAGTTTCCAAAGAAAAGGCATACGCAGCCACGGTGAGTAAAACCTGTTGCTACCAGCGAGCTAACCAGAAGGAGCGAGGGACAACATTTACTCCAAAATCTGCGCACACTTCAAGAATCTGGCAGAAATTTCGTCGTATTTTTTGTTTTTATTGCATTTTTCTTTTTCTTGCAGTGATCCTCGCGTTTTACCCGCCAGGCCTAAAATTTACTTTCGGGGTAGTATTGTTTCTGGGATAAACCTTAAAAATTTTTGAAGGCTTTGCATCATGTTCATGACTGAGTCATCACTTACCCGCTTTATTCCTATTCTCTAAATGTTTTAGCCACCCATCACCTGCCTATCTCGCTCTAGCGTTCTGTGTGCGTGTTCGACCCATCCTCGAATACTCTACTCCTGCCTGGAATACTTTGAGCCGAGCTGATTCCCGCGAGGATTTTACTCGCTTCATTTTCCGTCAATGCCGTTTCCTCAATCATGGCCAAAGCATAGGGTGGCAGAGCCTGGAACTCAGACGGATCACGGCTCATCAACCAGTGCAGCAGTTTCCTAAAGCGTGCTATCAGCTCAGGTCTCCGATCTCCCCCCGCTTCTCGTAGCCAGCAAGACCTCTATCCCAGCGCTGAAAATCCTCCTGCAGCCCTCGCCGGCAGTCCCACCTTCACTTCCCTGAGGCGCAGGCCCAGATACACTTTCACGGCTGCCCAATCTTTTTTCCCCCCGCCTGTTTTCGAACCATCACTGTCGGCATCATTTTGAGCCTCCTCCACTGGGTGGTTTGGTCCTTGGGGCCCTCTGGCTAAACCAGGGTCAGGGGGCTCTGGAATCAGCTTTCAGGGCAGGCGGCAGGAGGGCGGAGTGGTGGGTTCACCTGGCGGAATGATTGTGATGCCCCCTTGCGTGTCAAATTTTCTATGCACTTCTGTCATTTCAATCTTTCTCATCGTTGGAGTGGACCGTGAGGCCCCTCCTTCTCTTCTCAGCCTAAACTATGTGCCCCCTAAAAACAGGGTCGCGAGGTTTTGGAATTGGTTGCCGGAGATTGCAATTGCAGGCTTTTCTGCCGCCTTGAAGACCCCTCCCGTCCCGTCCTAGCCCATCATATTCGCTTCCCCGATACACATTTCATTCTGCCCCTCTCTTTCTGATGGATGATAAAGAAGGAAAGAATGCAGCATGCAAGCGCGGCACGCAAATTTGCTGCTCACTGCTTGACATAACGCAAACCGAAGCAACATCAGCAGCTCTCCTATACTAATGCAAATACAAAGACCAGGCTGATTTTTCGGCACAACGAACCCGTCCATTAAAGTGGCATTTTCGGCACTTTTTTGTCCATTAAAGTGGCATTTTCGGCACTCGAACTCATCAAAAGCGGTGCTGCAGTATGTAGAGTAGGATGATCGGGATGTCTGCTGTCGGAATGTTGCAGATGTCGACAGAGAATTGAAGTTGAAGTTTACTCGGTTGATGTTGAAGGAAGAATGGATGAAGAGCAGCTTCGGATACTATGTGGGTAGTAAAATGGCAGTCTTCGCATTTCCACTGAGAATGGCTTACTGCGTGGCCTAGGTGAAATTGGCTCAAGTGAATCGGCAGTAAAGACGTGGCTATATTCATGGAACATTCAGGACACTCAAAATTCGACATTTTTAAAAATATCAGTTCAACAAACCCAGAGTAAGAGATATATATCTTTGTGTGTGTATAACTGGATTCACAGTTCAATGTGTGGTTAATTTTCAACAAGATCAGCATTTATCGTCCAAAGACAATTTTACTAAACACCATGAATTGTTTAGAATGTTCATCTTCGTCCATCTCTTCCAAAAGCATTGAGCATCGGCTGCGTCACCACGCAGGTCTTCAACGCTCCCATTGGCCATGCCAAAGCTGCCCATTCGAGACGCTTTCCTTCGCTCACCTCCTCACTCATTCCTTACTGCTCGGTCATCTTCAATCCAGTACGAGCAAAGCTTGGGAGCAAGATACTAGGCGGATTTTGAACTTCAATTTGGACACATACGTCAATACTGCTTCAGACTTGGAAAGTCCTTCGTCTCCCCGCTCTCCAGAAGCCAAAGAGGGATCTAAGCCTGCGCTAACAGAATTGAGATCTTCTATGTCAGAGAAAAAGCCATTAAATTGCTCTAGATGCAATTATGCTGCCAAACCAGACAACAAACCTATCCGCAAAGCGCTCCAGCCTGCTCTTTCCTGCTGCCAGATTAAGCCGTACGTCTGCTCCGTGTGTCAGAGGAGCTTTTCGAGAAAATTTCAGGTCATAAGGCACTTATCTGCAACTGCCAATTCTTCCTGTCAGTCTGCTGTTCCGATTATTTTAGACAAGGACGCCACTGATGCAGCTATAAGATCAGCGCTCCAGATTTGTTTCCCCAGACGTGAATTTGGTTGGAAGGGTATTAAACTTTAGCTGCTAGAATTAAAAAATAAAAGCCACGAGAAAAATAACCATTCCAAAGCTAATGGAAGTTTCTTTGACTTTAAACAAACCGATTTTTGAATGAGCTATTCTGGTGAGCAGTAAGTTTTGGCAATTTTTTTATTGTAGGTTCTTTTATTCAACCTAAACCTAAGCGGGCGGCAGGAATGAATTGCTGCTACCAAAGCAAAACTGAAGCTCTTTTCTCGTTTTAAAATCAATCATCCCGACCAAAAAACGAAAAAATAAAAAATATCAAATAATGCTTTGATAAATGCATTCTTGTTTTGGCGCGCAGTAAATAACTATACCCATTCATGGAGTAGATGCGAAGAAGGAAAAGGCAGGGAAGAAGCGAAGGACTTCGTCCGGGACTTTTGTTTTGCGACTTTCTCCACCAAATCTTAGCTAACATTTGTAAACGGATCATTTAATGTTGACTGAAATGAATATGGGTGAACGTGAATGCAACACCTGAATGCAACGTCTATCGCCATAAGTTTGCATGCTGGGAAAAATTCAAAACAAAACACTTTGCCTTAAACAGCTGCAATAACAAAAAACAAAGAATCCGAAGGTCAAACAGTCAGAATGGAAGTAGAATGTTTTTTTCAAAATATAGGTTTTTTGAATAGGTTTTTCTCAGGGGCATACCAACCTATTGGACTCGATTCAAAGGTGGCAGAGCCAATAGATAGGTTGCTTAGCCATCTCAGGCTCAATGTTTTTGCAGCCTCAAATGGTCCACTGTTTCGAAAAACGCCAGAGCTCGTTCGGTCTACAGGTGCCTCTAAAGTTAGCTTTCATGCCCATGTCCTAAGGCTGCCAAAATTAATAAGGCCGTGCTCATAGGTGGTCTCTAATCAGAAAAAACATGCCAATCCTGGCTATCAAGATTTTTAAAAGCATAGGTATGATTGCAGGTGGTAGTCAGACGACGTGGCAATTAATATCGAACTGGAAGTTGGGCTGTTAGAGCAGATGGGCAGCAGGGCAACGTCGTCAAAAGGCTGGACCTTTTCAGCTCTCATACACTCTACATGTATTCACATGAGTAGCATCTGGGAGTCAGTTAGTTGTAAACTAGCCTTGCAGTACTGGTTGGGTGGGCCTTGGCCACTTTATCATTTGGGTAAGGCGCCAGAGCTCCTGCGGCCACCGGGATTTGCCTAAAAACTTAGATCACGTTCTCTAGTTTTTGCGCCCATGCTCCGTGGCCTATGATGCTCTGACAGCCAAGCCTCTTAAAAAACTCCAACTCACCCGACCCTAAAAAATAGATTAAATAGCTATCAGCTTTTGATTTAATATAAACTAGATTCATTTATCTATGTCTAAACACTGGCACATATACAGGGTGCGTTCAAGAAACACACGGACATGCCAGTGATGATTACGAGCGGGAAGTCCGTAGACGACAAGCAGCATGGCCAGCAGTCATTCAATCTCTCTGCCATTGTCCTCGAAAGAGCTGCCGACAGCACGGAGGGCTTCCTAAAAATAAAAGACCAAGTTCTTCACGAGCACAATTCTCTACAGCCTACACATACTGCACAGCCAACACCAAGAGACCTGCAACAATGTCTGGCCACAGCGGATGCTGATCTCTTGGCGGAGAGGTTCCCGGGCCCCTTGGTACACAGGCAGCCATCTATAGCGGCACCTGGAGAAAATATGATTATCAACCTAGAAGAGTTGCAGCAATGCCTGGCGGGATTCATGCCTGATCTCTGGGCGGAGCGGGTGCTGGGTCGCGGTACACAGGCAGCCGTCTATAAGGCAGCCAGGGACGAGCCCGGTCGCCCTCAAGGTCCTGGACACGGCGACAGAGGCGGATCGGGAGCTGGTGGCTCTCCGATCCTCCGGCACCCACAAGAACGTCCTCAACCTCTACTACTCCCTCTCCATCCGCATGGAGCAGCCTTTGCTGGTCCTCAAGCTGGCCAACTGCAGCCTCTAGCGTCAGCGGCACCCCACTCGACATCAGCCACACCCCCTACATCACGGCCCAGCTCCTGTCCGCTACAGCTCACCTACACTACCATCGAATAGCGCATCAAGACCTCAGCGTTCACAACATCCTCCTATCCCTGCCATCCGCCACTGTCAAGATCGCCGACTTTGGATCGACGGCAACCTCAGCCTCAGCTCAGGCCCGACTCAGAGACCTGCCGTCTGCAGCCCTGGTCATCAGACGACTCCGCAACAACGACGGCGAGCTGGTCGGAGCGGAGAAACGCTTCCGCGATCGACTCCTCCGCCGCTGCCATCGCTTTCTGGTCAAAGCCACCAACGACCTCAACGCCGAGGGAGGTGCGGCCCTGCGGCAGCTGTGGAGTCGCCTTCCACAAGACGAGCCTCGCCTAGGTCAACTTGGTCCTGCCCCGACAACACTCCTGCCCTTCATCATGAACCGCCTTCACCGACACTGATTGCTCATCGCTTTCATGATTCGCCTTCCACACGACAACCCTCGCCTGGCCCCCTACCGCCCGCCCTCCGTACCTTTCTCCTGGCCCGCCTTCATGGCCACTGAACACTCCCACTGCATTCACGGCCACAAGGACTTGGATCGGGAGGGAGGGCTTAGCTGGACTTGCCCTACTTCAGGACCATCCTTCCAGGCGATGACCCTCGCCACGGCCAGCCCTATCTCCTCGCAATCATCATGGACCGCCTTCACCGGCTTCCAGCATCCATGAACCCCCTGAGCAGAGACGACCCTTTGGTCCCGAGCTGGCCAACTGCAGCCTTCAAGAACTCCTCACAAGAGAGTCATATCGGATGAGGAATGCTGCTTTTAGGTCGGCACTGGCCGCACCTCCACTAAATATTTGAGGATAGGAATAGGTGGATTGTAGCAAGCCCCCTCACTCATAGTGGTCGGCTCTGTGGAATGTAGAGCAGTGATCGCGCAAAGAATCCGCGCCAGCTCCCTCAACGCAATCCCTTCGCAATCTCTCTGACCCCCAGTCATGGAAAAACTGTCGCTGGACGAATTGGCGTTGGTGTTGGGGAAGCTGGACTGCTGCTGTGGCTGCTTAGAAGCGTCAGCCTAGCCTGGAAGGCCGTTGTGGTCTTGTGGAGCGCAACTTGGCCGGAGTTTAGTTTAGTTTCCTTTAGTTTCCTTTAGCCTTTAGTTTCCAAAAGAATGCGATGAAAATGTTGAGCCTCACTCTGAGCGGCCGGCTGCTGGCGACAAACCTGGGCTGGCTGCGGAGCGGCGCTTCCTGCTTCAAATCTCTACAGATCCTCAACTGCTGCAGAGCGAAGGCGCAGGCACGGGAGCTCTTCAAGTACCAGTTCATCCCTCTATAGCAGGAATGGTAAGGTACGAAGGTACGAACACCGTCAGGTACTTTTCCAAAAATCCAAGTTTTTAAAATTCAAGTGCCACTTCGGAAAATGATGCCAAGAAAATATTTCTACTTCATTCCAATAAACTGCGGTAAAATCAATGAATTACTACCTTTATCAAAGATTAAGACGCGAAAGTCGGTGGACTCAAAGGGTAGGATTCCACTTTTGAAAATTGAAGTTTCTCCAACACAAACGACCTCAAAAACCTTCAATTTCAGTTTTTTTTTAAATTTTCTTGAAGAAATTTTAGATAAACCAGGACTATTATTTCAATCAAAAGGTAATTTGCTGACAAACAAGGAATTATCGGCTATAGCCAATAGATGCGCGGCCATATTCATAATCATCATGTTTACTTCGGTAGAAACCGGAAAGAATACAGTGACATCAAAGCACTGACCAGGGATGGTCGCGACTAGCAGTGCGCCATTCACTTTGTTAAGTAATGAACCATCAAGAACTCAAGAAATATTGAAATGACTTAAACAGAGGTAAGGATATTTGTCTAGTTTGGGTTTCTGAGGCATTTAAATGATAAATAATAATCTAAAGAATAATAAATAATTAATAACAGTAAAATACAATTTTTCAAAAACTTTTCGAATATTAAGGTTCCCATTTTCGAGGTTTTTTGCCTATAAATCCAGAACAACTCAAAATTGTGCCGATCCCAAAAAAACGTCCCGGCAGGACACCCAGACGGAGCTTCATGCAAAATTTCAGCTCATTTCATTGAGAAACCGGGGAGTACGGGCCGCGCACACACATATATATATATATATATATATATATATATATATATATAAAAAAAAATGCGGAATGACGGACGAAAAATGGGGTAACAGCTTAAGCGGGCCTTGGCCGCCCGCCGCTCCGGGCAGGGCGCCAGAGCTCCTCCGGCCTCCGGGCACGGGTGCTACGGCCCCTACGCTTCGCCTAGCATGCTTCGCATGCTAGGCTACGCTCCGGGGCCTCCGCACCCATGCCCTCCGGCCAACGGAGCGCTGTCAGCCCGGCCCTCCGCGGCAGGCGGCCTTCGGCCGCGCAAAAAAGTGGTCTACTTCAATTTTGGCAAAAGGTTGTCAACAAAAACGTAACTCCGAAAATTTGAAAATTTCGATTTTTCAATTTTGACCCAAAAAATCGGATAGCTCGAATTCGAGTGGATTGGCCAAGAATTTGCCAATTTGAAAACAGCGGCTAACCGTACCCAGCTGGAAGGTGGGACTTGAGTATGAAGGGGAGAAGCGGCCATCTTACAATCGCGCGCAAAACTTAGGCAACCTCTTACCTCCAGTCAGCTAGAGCCTGAAAATCCCCTTCCCCTCTCAACACTTCCCCTCCTATCTCTTAGCCAGGCTTTTTAACCTAAGCCCTAATCTTTCGGAACGGGACATTTTTTGAGGCATGAAAATGCCCCCCCTCCCTCTCATCACTTTCACCACCTATCTGTTCCCTCCTTCCCCCGCCCTTGTCTTTCGCAATGATGGTGCAAGGAAAGTGCTCTTGCAGAAAATGGACCAGTCAAATGAACTGAGAGGATGATCCGCCGGTTCATCTGCTTCTGCCGTTGCCACCATCCAGAGAACTACAGCCAGAATGCCTTCCTTCGGCCCTCTAAGCTTAGTCTCAGCTCAACTTAGCTGTTGTCTCACTCCAGACTCTGTCCAGGGTTCTGATGGAAATTATTTATCGACCGAAAACTATTTATTGCCACTAATTAGACCTATATGCCATTCAAGCTCATTTCAAAATGGTTTAGGACGCCGTCAGCTACTGCTTAGAAGCATGACGGGCGAGAACTCGAGCCAGCAGTTCAACGAAATCCCCGGCCTCCAAGACCTGGCCTACATTGACGGGGGGGCTTCAGCCTGGTCTACGAGGTGACCATGGAGGCTGTGGGAGCGTTGCCGGTTGCCCTAAACTTCCCGACCGACGGCCGCGAAGAATTCAGGAGCAGCAAAGAGGAGCGCCAGTGGAGCCCAGTGAGTAGCACTTGGAATTTTTGGCGAACCAGGCAGGTCAGGTACCAGAAAAAAATGGAAAAAAATTGAAAACAAAGGAAAAAAATTTAAAAAATAAATTTTTTTTAAAATTTTTTTTATGTATTTCCAATTTTTTCCAGGTACCTGACCTGCAATGCAACTGACTGGCTGGAGCTTCATCCCCACCCACACGGCTGTCGCCAAGCTGGTCCACAGCCACCAACTCCCGAACAAGAGCCTGCACCTCTTCTCTCCACGGACGGGATGCCAGGAGTCACAGGGGCAGGACACCCACCATAAAGACCAGGTACTTTTCCAGAAATACAACTTTTTTAAGGTCTTTCACAATTTCATTAACTTTTACTATTAAATTATTCGAATTGTATTATTTAGTCCAAAACCCATTTTGGATTGAAAAATAAAGATTGAAACAATAATAGCCGCCAAAAATCACTCTTTCTCGCGTCTGGTTTGAGAAATAAATAATTAGTATCACTATCAGAAACCACAACAAAAGCATAGTTTTCAAACATAAAATGATTACCTCTTTGGGAATATTGCAACAATGTCTGACAGGTCAGCCATCTCTGGTTGCCGCACACTACGTGGGCCGGGGGACGCAAGCAACCATCTACAGAGGCACATGGGAGCGACGTTCACATCCGAGGCTGAAGCGGGACTGGCAGCGGATGGATTAAGAGCGGCCGGGCAGCACAACCACATCATCCAGCTCTACTGCACTGTGGAGCTGCCGCACGAGCAACGCCTCCTAGCCCTGGAGCTGGCCTCCTGCTCCCTGCACCAGTTTGCCAGCCGTCTCCTGTCCGATGAGGAGCTGCCACTACTTCCTCGCGTGGCTGCTGGCGCCGCTGCGGCAGTGCTGCCTCCGCGACCTTCCCTCCGCCGCTCTACTCCTACGCCGCCTCCGCCTCCCCGACCCCGAAGCCGAGGCCGCAGCGGAGAGGCGTCTGCGTCGCGCCTCCCACCGCCTGCGCCGCGTCCATTGCTTCCTCCTGCAAGCCATCCACCAGCTCAACGCCGCCGGCGTTCGTGCTCAGCCTGCCCTGCGCCGATGCTGGGCCGCCCTCCCAGCCGCCACCCTCCTCCTACGACGTCTTCGCCTGGCAGAACCTAAAATCACAACATGATCACATCACTCCAGGGCCTTCAACAGAGCTTAGTCAGGTTTCCTCTGCTCTCCGCCAGCCGATATATCGATGGAGGCACCCAAGCAAGGGTGTATGGAGGCTTCTGGCAGCGACGGCCTGCAGCCCTGAAGCTGTTCACAGCGGAAGCGGAAGCCTGACGGGAAGCGGATGGGCTAAGAGCGGCCGGAGAGCACACGCACGTGATCCAGCTTTACTGCACAGTGCAGCTGCCGAACTACCAGCGTCTCTTGGCCCTGGAGCTGGCCTCCTGCACGCTGCACCAGTTCACCAGCCGCCTCCTCTCCGACGAGGAGACCCACTTCTTCCTCGCCCAGCTGCTGGCCGGCATGGGGCACCTCCAGAGGCAGGCAAGCACTGCGGCGCTACACTGCGCCTCTGAGAGCGGCAGGCAAGCACCGGCACGTCTTGCAGCTTTTTTGCGGCGTCGACCTGCCTCATCAACAGCGCCTCCTCGCCCTGGAGTTGGCCACCTGCTCTCTGCATGAATTCATCACCCGCCTCCTGGACGACAACGAAACCCACTTCTTCCTCGGCCAGCTGCTGGCAGGCCTCAGCCACCTCCACTACCGCCTGGTAGCCCACCAAGAACATACTCCTACACCTACCACAGGCCCTCCTAGTCATCGCCGACTACGGCCTCAGCCAGACGGAGGCACCGCTGGACGGCCGGCGCCGCGACCTCCCTGCCGCCGCCCTCCTCCTACGACGCCTTCGCCTGGCCGACGCGGAAGAGGCCAGAGCGGAGCAGTGAGACGCCTGCGCAGGGCCTCGGTCTCCCGCCGCCTACGACGCGTCCACGATTTTCTGCTCCGAGCCCGACACTAGCTCCACCCTGCAGGTGTGCGCGCCCAACCTGCCCTGCGCCGGTGCTACATCTGCGACCTTCCCGCCGCCGCTCTACTCCTGCCCCCCCCCCCCCCTTCGCCTCCCCGACCCCGAAGCCGAGGCCGCAGCGGAGAGGCGTCTGCGTCGCGCCTCCCGCCGCCTGCGCAGAGTCCATAGCTTCCTCCAACAAGCCATCCACCAGATCAACGCCGCCGGTGCTGGGCGTCCCTCCCAGGCGACGACCCGCGCCACGGCCAGCACGGCCCCGTCCCGCACAGCCTCCACCCCCTCGTCATCGCCCCGCGCTCCCTCACTCAATCTCTCCGTCGGCATCCTCCGCCAAAGGCCTTCCCAGACTG
>JASANA010010839.1:105000-128467 GCA_030248095.1 Ptycholaimellus sp. GST1_10 | reverse complement strand
TGACGCCTTGGCAGCTGTAGACGTTGCTCCTGTTGTCAACAATCTGCGCATCAAAGCTGTGGAAAAGGTGGGCTGAGTGAATTGTGATTGGAAGGTAGAAAGGGAAAGTTGTAGATCCGAGAGTGGTTGATGATGAAGGTGTACAGCTTCCGAAAGCCGCTGTCCAACTACCAAGTGCCACAATCGGCACTGCTCAAATTCCGCTTCTACTACGAGTTCCTGGCCAACCACGAGACGGAGATCGCCCGTGAGATTCGCGAGGAGTACATCAACACCCTGTCCAAAACTCTCTTCTCCTACTTCAAAACATACCACAACCGTCTGCAACGCCTCCAGGTACCAACCTCACCTCTTTACACCATACGCCTTTTTTGACCCTTACACAAATAGCCCTTATACCGCACTGTATTGACCCGACGTCTAGCTTAACGAAATGAAAGGGCAAAGATGTTGAAGGTGGATGATGTGCCTCTAAAAGAAGACCTACTGGGCTCAGACGATAGCAACAAGTCTGTGGGTATGTTCAGCATGACGAAGACGACCAAGAACCGCGCTGTCGTCTTCTCCATGGGCAAGCGTGCCAAAATTGTTGGCGAAGAATTCGAGGCACCAGTCATCGTCCCTCACGCTGCTCAAGTCTAATCTGCTTCCCTCTCCTTCACATCCCCCAGATCACTCTTTCCCCATCTGACAGGAAGCAGGACAGAAGTTCCATCAAGAGGCGCTATTGCGAAGTCTGGGCCTGTCCGTTGTGGAGCACTCTTGTCACGAGCATCACTTTCTGCACGACTTCTTCCTAGCCAAGGTTAGCCTCAAAAGTTACTGAGGCCTTTTACCAAAGTAAAGTGGTGGAAAGGGTGACATGGGTCGGGAACTGTTCCACCGGGTGATGGGGAAGTCGGTGGGCATCCTAAGCAAGGCTGTGGAGGAGCAGGCTGGAACCAGCTACGACGCTCTCGGCCTCTACCTATCTATTCAGCTCATCTACCGATTTCAAGTTCTATTTATCCTGTCAAACATTCCTTCAAATACTAGGGACATGTGTTTGAAGGCGCTAATGCAGCGACGCAATGTGCTAGTGTTGGATTCAGTCTGGGATCGCCTACTCGGTCTCACCTGGTCCCGCTTCGAACTGCTCATGTGCAGCCACATCGATAGTCTTCGTAACGCCGATTTTGCCCTCCTTGCTCCCCAGGGAGATGCTCGGTTCCCTCCTTCTTCTTTCCGTTCCTTCCAACTGCCTCCCTACGCAACCAGAAATACTGTCAAGGCCACACTACGTGGTGCGGCGCTACGCAGAGTTGGTCTCCGGCCTTCTCTCAGTATCTGGTCTCTCCGACCCCAGCGGAGGTTTTGGCCTTGAGCGCCTCCAGCCACTCCTCGGTCCTCCTCACTCCTAGCTTACTTCTCCTGCTCTCATTACTTCCCTCCCTTCTTGAGGTCGGATGGAGAGTGAGATGGAGACGTTTGTGAACGGCATAGCGGCTCAGGTGACGAAGGGCGGGCGGAAAAACCAGCTCGTCTGCCAGATCAACAACTGGGACCTGGTGCTTTGGCCATTGAAGGAAGTGATGTCGGGTGGAGGTGGGAGAGCTGCAGGTGGGTTCAGTGCTGGGGGAGCAGGGGGTGGGTGAGACCCGGGAGGGTGCCGTGGTGCGTGAGATGCTGAGCGGACTGCGGGAGAGTTTTGTGGAGGAGCTTCTCTTTCCCCACTTCGGCGCCCTCATCAATTTCGTCGGCCAGACTGAGTCACTCGCCGCCTCCTCAGAGACCCAGCTCCTGGCCCGCTACGCTGAGAAGGTGCCCAACCTCGTTAGCTTTCCCTTTCCTTTCCATCCTGGCTGACACGAGATGAGCGGTGGTGTAGGTGCGGGCTTTTGGAGAAACGTGGAAGAAGGCCATCGAGGAGATCAACAAGGAAGTACTCAGCTCTTTCACCAACTTCCATTGTGGCACTGCCATTCTGCAGCAGGCTCTCACGGCACTTGTTCAATATTATCATCGTTTCCAAAAGGTTCCTTCATTTTGCAATTATTTTTTTGGAGATGAAGAAATGCAATTGAGGTTTTGTCGCACCAAGCTTTCGCATCCTGTCCTCAACGTCATCAGCTTGTCAACATTCATCACATAATGGTGGAACTGAAAAAGTACAAGTCAGCTTTTTAGCTTCAATTTATTGACATGCCAAACCAATGTGATGGCTCGTGTTGGTGTTGTGATTACATTCGTGGTTGATGTGCAATTAATGTAGTAAATATTACTGCACTCTTCATAGTAATGACGTATAAAAATCGTGCAATGAAGGCATAAAAACCACAATCCGTAAAATATAAATAATCAGCTGACAATGGAAGATAGGCTTAGTCATTATGTATACAAAATATAATTGTAACGCATAAATTTAGCGAGAATGACACGAATCTATTGATGGTTGCCGTATTCAGCCCTTTATTTTGAAAGTGGTGCTAACACAACTCTGTGAGTCTGATTGACCCAATTTCTTATGGAATGAAATGAAATAAAATACAGCACCCCTAATTTATGGAATTGCGCATGAAACGAGTCCTGGAACCGCGAAAATAAAACCGCAATTTTAGAGCGCTAATTTAAGATAGACAATGACTCCATGTATCAGCCCTTGTGCATCAGTATAGCTGTGAGTGCCAGTTGTTGGTTGAATCAACGAATGTCAACGACTGTTTTTTTTACTTGTTTTGAACATAGGGCCAGAATGTGAGTTAGAAAGCTGGGCAAAGAAAAGATGTGGCGAGTTAGTGGGCCTGAGGCAGGATCTGGGGAAGCTGGGCGGCGTGAATTTCCATGTAATTCGTCAGCTCTGCCTCGTCCAGGCCATAGTCTTTGGGCGGGTACTTCTGGAATCCTTCAAAGGCACTTCCTTAGCCATGAATGAGCCTTGGAAAAGGTGGCAACCGGAGAGGACGTAGCTGCTTATGACGAAGACGGGGACGTCAACGAGCTCTTTCGCGTCCGACGCCTCCAGCTCCGCCTTCACCTTCCTCTTCACTTCCTCGCGGAACTCAAAAAAACACGTCCACATCAAATGGGGGAGTTCAGATTGAGGACCTTTTCCTTGGCCTCGCTGGGGGCCTCGCCAGTGCGGTTGCTGCGAGCATCGATGCCGTTGTCGGACTTGGTGCGGACAACAGCGAAGGGGATGTCGTGGAGCTTGGCCGCCTTGGCCAACTTCACCTCCTCCTCCCCAAAGCTCTCGCAGAAGCAAATGAGGAGACCGTCCAGCGCAAACAGCCGTTTTGCCTCCAACCTCCTTCTGACCTTTGAGCTGCGGTGAAAAAGGTGAAATGGGACCTCAAAGTAATCTTTGGCCGAGTGGCGGATTTGGCCGAAACCAGGGATATCGAAGATGTGGATCATCTCATTCGTAGAGTGCACATACTTCGCGATCACATCCGTCGTCTCTGTCTCTCCCACCGTGGCCACACCGTCTCCTGATAACGTTCCTTTTCACCACACGGGCGCTCGGGTTCAGGAATATCCAGTCCCCCTATAGGGTTCAACGCCAGCTCTAGCTATAGAGGGGGCCAGCGCCAGGCTCTAGCCTTTCAAGGGGGGGCAGAATGTGCTCGGGATGCCAGCCTGCAGTAAAAGGCACTCGGGACGACCACCTTAACACCCGATTTTGGTACGGAAAAAATCCTTAAAGAGGGGCTGGATAAAACGTTTTAACCCTTATTTTTTAATGCAGGTTTTGGATCTCCATACGTTTGTATGTAACTCCACCAATTTTGGGCGAAAATATGCAGACATGGGCTGCATACAGCTTAAAACTTGAAAGGAGGTTGAAAATTTACCTCAAGATTGAGCAAGTTCAAGCAACATAATTGGACAACTCTTGGATTTTTTTATTCCAAATTCTAGCACTGTGGAAATAAATCGAAAGCTGACATTCTCGCCAATGTGATTGTGTCCTTGACAAAAATTGTCATTTTTATGCATTCAAAATATCCATTTGGAAAAATGATTTTTTTAAAATTAATCGGAATATTTTGTTTTAGAAAATGCTCGGAAATTTTCCAAAAAGATATGGGCCAGCAAAGTTAAAAGAAGGTAATATTATGGCGCGAACGGAGCTTTAGCGAAGTGTCAGTGCCAAGCCCATCTTTTCGAGCCAGGTGTACGTTTTCGATGTCAGTGCTAGATCTCCAAATATATAAGGCTTTGCTCGTCACAAAAAATCCAATGATGCTTTAAAAATTTAAACAGGCATAAATTAAGTTTTATATGAGATCATCCGAAGTTTGCCATGTGGCTGTATCTTAAAATATCTCTTAAAGAATTTATTTTGACGAGAAAAACAATTTATTTTTTGACCATCTTTCCACGATTCAGGCCTTCTGAGTTATTTGCGGAAAACTAATTTGATTCATTTTTAAAAATTCGATTTTTTACGATTTCAATGTAAGTTGGATTATCAAGATTTTAGGTTTTTGCCCATAAAAAGGGAAAAAATAATTATTTCGTAAACGCCTTCTAAAAGCTCAAAAACATATATACGACGTTCTGCCAAATATTCAGCTGATTTTATTGAAAAACCAGGAATATATACTTGTTTGAACTTTTGTAACATCAAGAATTGAGATTTTTGTCTATAAGGCATGAAATGTATAAAAAAAGTATAAGATTTGGGTTAATGAAATAGAAAAATACGGCATTCTGGATTGCGTTTTGGAGGCAGTGACTAGTTCAATCAGCAGAAAGTAGCACATTGTGAGAATGATGCTATTTGAATTTTGCGAATTGGTTAAGTAGTTGTTGGGATCTCAAAATTGAACAAATGAAAAAATTTTTGACATGATTTTCAAAATTGTCGCGCATAAATTTGTTTTTTAATTTTCAAAACGTTCTAAGGGAGATAATTTGTATTATGCATAAAATTCCATTTCCACCCTGCCGGATTTGTAAAGGCAAAAATTACCTTTCCAGAAAAAGTTTGTCAAAATCCGTTGAGAATTCGCACGGCCCCTAGCATTAATTTTTATTTATTTTTGGTCAAACGCCTAAATAAAGCAATACCATGAACCAATTTAACCACCCCAACCCCCCCCCCCCTTCTGAGTACGCTCTCTCCCTCCAAAACGCTGGAGCCTGGCGCTGTCCCCCTCCGTCCGATAGCGAGGATTGGAACCTGGCACTGGACCCGCATATAGGGGAGCGGAACATGCCTCATCGGGTAAGGAGAACAAGGATAGTTTTGCAAAAACTTTGGTTTCACGAAAATCAGGAGGCCAAAATTTCATTCAATGCAATTAGGCTGATGCGAGTGGAGAAAATAGAGCGGTGGTCAAGCCCCGTTTTGCGACCTTTGACATGCTCTGCTCTGATACTGTTCGAAATAGGAAGAAACCGCTGGCTTGGATGGAAAAGCCTCGAATGCTGTTGTTGAGCTGGCTTTTGCCGGAGTTGGTCTTGCCACAGATGCCAATGTTGAGACGACCGAAGTCGATGTGGAGCTCCTTCTGGGCGGCCTGGCGCATCTCCTCAGAGGCCGTGAATATCCGCGGCTTCACAAGCTCCAGCTCCTTGCGGTACACCTCAAATAGCCTCCTAGCTCTAGGGAGAGAGGGAATTCTGGAGGCCGCTCATAACCTCCTTCTCCTTCTCGGCAGCCTCCCGCTTGGCCTTCTCCGCTGCCGCCTCCATTTCGGCGGCCTGTCGCTTGAGCTTCTCCTTCTCAAGTTCTGCTTTCACCGTATTATTCTTCAGCTCTTCTGTCAGCGCCATCACACTCCGCAGAGCTTCATCCGCCTTCTTCCTGCTCTCTTCCGCCTGCTTCCGACTCTCTTCCAGCTGCTCTTGAAGGCGACGCTCCCTCCGCTTCGACCCTCCAGAACCCATGCTGCCGAGAAAGCCTCGAACACTGCTGACTAACACCGCCCCTGCTTGAATAACCCTAGCAACAGCTTCCAGATCCATCTTTTACACCCACGTTGGAGCGCCAGCAAAAGCTTCCACCGGTTCCCCGTCCTCTAGCTTTGGTTCACAGCCCGACTCTGAAAGAAACCCTAGATTAGCTCAAGCAACCTAGCTATTTGCTAAGGAGTTGGGATGGAGAAAGGCGGGTGAGGGACGGAGGGTATTGGGAAGAATTGAGAGCAACTGAAAGCAGATTGCACAGGGAGGCGGTGCTGGAGATGGCGGGAAAGGGAATGGATGAAGCCAGGGAGGCGTAGAAGCTGGGAACGCAGCGAAAGCCATATACGAGAACCGCGCTGTTCCACTCAACAGTGGGAGATGCAAAAGAGGTGTGAGAATGCGAGTGGACCCAGTGTGGGAGATAGAAAAAGGGGCATGAGGCAAGATGATTTAAAGGGTCACAAGCTGAAAGCCTGCATCTGGCCGAAAGTCTGACCAAAAGCCTTCTGGTGACAACAGGTGGAGTAGGAGGAGCGGGCAAGGGGTGCTGAGATGAGCGATGCCCAATCTCGGCCCCACAAAAAAGGAGGGGCAAAGAAGGATGGACGAAGTAGGTGGGGAGTGCGATAGTCCTGGAGGGGGGTGAAGAAGGGTTTAGACGAATTGAAGCAGTGACGGCCTTTGCTGCCATTCCTTTCTCTGGCCCTCCCTTTGCGGGAGTGGGTGGAGCGGGCGGACGTCTTCATCTGTGCGAATCATTGCATCAGAGCCAGGGCAGTGCTATCAACTTATACAATCAAAATATTGCCATTCTGTCCCAGAACCTTCCAACCATTTGATTTAATTGTGCACAAGTAGGCTGGTATAATGTCAGCAATCTCAGTTTATCAACGTATTTTCTTGAATTATGTGAGTGTTGTATTTTTCAAGGTTTTTATTGGCCTGGTGGAAATGAGTGAGGAGTAGTGGTATCACGGCATCTTGTCACAATAAAAAGAGCATCACCTGACTTTGGTGTACGACAATAGGGACACAAAAAGTTTTCAGCGCTGGTCAACCAGGATCCAGGAAACCGAGTATCAAATGCGTACGAATCAAAGTTGAGAGCTCTGTTTATGTCTTGAATGATCATTGGATTTTGTAAATGAGCCTGTTAAAATTTTAACTCAAAATGGTTCATAATTTAAGAGGCGTTTTGCGAGAAGAGCACGAAGGGCCAAAGGGCCGAGACCCATGGTTTTTTGACCCCCCTTTTTTATGACAGGAATCAAAAGTACAATATGTGGGAAGTAAAATTCATAAATATACTTGGTGTCAAAACTCAATATCCATGGCAGGACAGCTCTGACAAGTTGTAGGTCGGAAAATTTGAGTTATTGGCGATTTTTTTCATAAAACTCAAATTTCAGACCCATTTTTATGCTAAAAGTACCCATGTTGGGTATCGATCGATTCGTTTACATTAGCTGCATACAACTATGACAAAAGTTTTTAAAGTTTTTACCAAAAAATTTCATATTCTATCAAAAAACCAAATATATGGGATAAAATGAAATTTTGAAGATTCACGAAAACTTGACTTTTCTCAACATTTTTTGGTTTAAAATCTGGTTTTTGACTTCGCCATCGTATTTCTCGCGAAATTTTGGTCCAGAAAATGTGTTCAAACTTGCCAATAAGGGGTGGCCCAAATGAGATATAGACCCAAACATGACGAGAACCAGAAAAATGCCCTATGTTATAGCATAGGGCATTTTTGCTTATGTAAAATTTTGATGCTAAAAAACCTCCCGCTCTTTAGGAACACGAAACTGCTCAATTTCCTTTTGTGAGCTTATCAACGTAAGCCTTAGGCAGGTACTTGGCAAAAAAAATGCAGGGTTTTAGTTTATATACATTAAATTTTATCCAAAGTGTACGGACAGGTCGAGAATTCGCCCTATACTATAACATGGGGCAAAGTTGAACAAAAATTTTTTTGCCTTGAATTTTAATTCCAACGCCCTGAATCGATGCTCTGGTCTCAAATACACCTAAAAATATCATTCCTATGCCCAATTTCATCATATTTTGAAACATGATCTCTTAGTAGGTTTTCTCATTTGGGACCAATTTGAACAAATAACATTGAAGCACTTAATCTCAAAATATGATGAAATTGGACATAGGAATGATATTTTTAGGTGTATTTGAGACCAGAGCATCGATTCAGGGCGTTGGAATTAAAATTCAAGGCAAAAAAATTTTTGTTCAACTTTGCCCCATGTTATAGCATAGGGCGAATTCTCGACCTGTCCGTACACTTTGGATAAATTTTCATGTATATAAACTAAAACCCTGCATTTTTTTTTGCCAAGTACCTGCCTAAGGCTTACGTTGATAAGCTCACAAAAGGAAATTGAGCAGTTTCGTGTTCCTGAAGAGCGGGAGGTTTTTTAGCATCAAAATTTTACATAAGCAAAAAAGCCCTATGCTATAACATAGGGCATTTTTCTGGTTCTCGTCATGTTTGGGTCTATATCTCATTTGGGCCACCCCTTATTGGCAAGTTTGAACACATTTTCTGGACCAAAATTTCGCGAGAAATACGATGGCAAAGTCAAAAACCAGATTTTAAACCAAAAAATTTTGAGAAAAGTCAAGTTTTCGTGAATCTTCAAAATTTCATTTTATCCCATATATTTGGTTTTTTGATAGAATATGAAATTTTTTGGTAAAAACTTTAAAAACTTTTGTCATAGTTGTATGCAGCTAATGTAAACGAATCGATCGATACCCAACATGGGTACTTTTAGCATAAAAATGGGTCTGAAATTTGAGTTTTATGAAAAAAATCGCCAAAAACTCAAATTTTCCGACCTACAACTTGTCAGAGCTGTCCTGCCATGGATATTGAGTTTTGACACCAAGTATATTTATGAATTTTACTTCCCACATATTGTACTTTTGATTCCTGTCATAAAAAAGGGGGGTCAAAAAACCATGGGTCTTCCATTCGTGCTCCTCTCAAAAACCGTGTCTTAAAAATCAAATCTTATCACGATTTTGTCACAACTAGTTTAGCTCTTTTTGATGATTGTCAATTCATAAGCTGTTCATGCTGTAGCATTTTAGTCTTGTAATATCATTGCACTTAGTGACAATAAACAGGGCAACTCCTGGCTTCGATTGGATGAAAAAAGGTCGCAAAGCATTCTTAGCACTTGTCAGCCATGAATTGGGATAGCGAGCATCAAAAGGGCCCAGGTCAAAGTTAGCAGCACGGTTTATATCCTGGATCAAAACTGCCCCTTTATATGGAAATATCGAGACCATGTGGCCAGTAGGGTGGGGCACCACCGGCTTTGGTTTCTCAACGGATAGGGCTGGAGAACCGGGTGGAAGCAGGGCAGGTAAAGAGGACGCAAGCGGGGCAGGAGAAGAAGATGCAAATGGGGCAGATGAGGGGGTTTTAAGCTCAAACGCTTCCGACTCTGGGCGATCCGCAGCTGTGAAGCACTCATATCTGAAGCCTTTTGAAGAAACAGCGAGAGAACCTATTGCTTCTCCCTCAAATACATTCTGAGCTCGCTTCAGCAGTTGTGGCAGTGCGTATTCAAAATCAGCCTTCTCAAAGCCAGCGAAAAGACATGAATATCTAAATCCTGCCAGTATAGAAAATGAAGCACAAGGATGGCCTGAATGTCTGGGTGGGCGTATGACTGGTGGAAACGGGCGGCAAGGATGCATATTCAGCACCGCTTCTACAGAACGCGGCAGCGCGAATATAGTAAACAGTGCATCTTCGTAGTAAGGCAATTAGAAAGACAAGGAAATTCCCTTTGAATGTATATTGGCTAATTCATATACCCTAAACTTTCTATTTGTCAACGTCTGCAGTAAAAATTGGAGTTGAAAGGTTTCTATAGGTGGGATGGTATTTTTAAATCATAATTCGTGCTAAGGTTCATGTCCTGGCAGAGGACTCGACCACGGTAGGGAAACACGCATACCAACTGGCTATTGGCTGGGGGTGGAGAATAGGAGATGGCTGCTGCTGGGGCTGGGCAGAAGAGGGCGGTTGTGGCGTTAAGAGCTCTCTAATTTCCGCCGTCGTCCGACCAACCGCCACAAATGAGGATGCACGGAAGTTTATGTCCTCACATGCGATTGTCCCAATCGAGGAGCCGTCAAACATGTTCCGCACAAGCCTCAGCAAACTTGGCAGCGCCCAAATAGAGTGATAAGCAGCAAAGCCACTGAACACTGCAGAATAACGGAAGCCGCTGAGAATAGAAAAACTGGGACAGCAAGCCCCGCTACCAGGCGAAGGGCGAATGGGAGGCGGATACGGGCAAGTTTGTAACAAAGACATTAGGTCCTCAACCCTGCGGGGTATTTGGAGAAGTAAAAATAGAGGACGCTCATATGTGGGCAGAGTGAACTGAAGGTTGCTACCTGCTCGCCTAATATTCGCAAGTTCATATAATCTGTACCTTGCCCCACATAAAATTTGCAATAAGTATTGCAATAGGGGCGTGGGAATAGGCGGGAATTGGTGCCGAAAGCGCATGGTCGTGGCCTGCAAACTAAATTTTGTTTCAAAAGGTTTTTTTGCGATAAGAGATGTTGACAAAGGATATGACCCCGATAGGGAAACACTGGGACTAAATGACTATTGGCTGTTTGTGGGAGGTAGACAGAATGCGAAGGCTGACGCTGGGCTGCTGCTCCTTGAGGCTGGGCAGAAGGGGAAGGTTGAGGGAGTGCAAGATCTTTAGCCTCCGCCACACTCCGACCAACGGCTTCAAAAGAGGAGGGGCGGAAGTTACCAGGTTGAAGAGGAGTCGCAGGCGCAGGAACAGAATGCGAAGGCTGACGCTGGGCTGCTGCTCCTTGAGGCTGGGCAGAAGGGGAAGGTTGAGGGAGTGCAAGATCTTTAGCCTCCGCCACACTCCGACCAACGGCTTCAAAAGAGGAGGGGCGGAAGTTACCAGGTTGAAGAGGAGTCGCAGGCGCAGGAACAGAATGCGAAGGCTGACGCTGGGCTGCTGCTCCTTGAGGCTGGGCAGAAGGGGAAGGTTGAGGGAGTGCAAGATCTTTAGCCTCCGACACACTCCGACCAACGGCTTCAAAAGAGGAGGGGCGGAAGTTACCAGGTTGAAGAGGAGTCGCAGGCGCAGGAACAGAATGCGAAGGCTGACGCTGGGCTGCTGCTCCTTGAGGCTGGGCAGAAGGGGAAGGTTGAGGGAGTGCAAGATCTTTAGCCTCCGACACACTCCGACCAACGGCTTCAAAAGAGGAGGGGCGGAAGTTACCAGGTTGAAGAGGAGTCGCAGGCGCAGGAACAGAATGCGAAGGCTGACGCTGGGCTGCTGCTCCTTGAGGCTGGGCAGAAGGGGAAGGTTGAGGGAGTGCAAGATCTTTAGCCTCCGACACACTCCGACCAACGGCTTCAAAAGAGGAGGGGCGGAAGTTACCAGGTTGAAGAGGAGTCGCAGGCGCAGGAACAGAATGCGAAGGCTGACGCTGGGCTGCTGCTCCTTGAGGCTGGGCAGAAGGGGAAGGTTGAGGGAGTGCAAGATCTTTAGCCTCCGACACACTCCGACCAACGGCTTCAAAAGAGGAGGGGCGGAAGTTACCAGGTTGAAGAGGAGTCGCAGGCGCAGGAACAGAATGCGAAGGCTGACGCTGGGCTGCTGCTCCTTGAGGCTGGGCAGAAGGGGAAGGTTGAGGGAGTGCAAGATCTTTAGCCTCCGACACACTCCGACCAACGGCTTCAAAAGAGGAGGGGCGGAAGTTACCAGGTTGAAGAGGAGTCGCAGGCGCAGGAACAGAATGCGAAGGCTGACGCTGGGCTGCTGCTCCTTGAGGCTGGGCAGAAGGGGAAGGTTGAGGGAGTGCAAGATCTTTAGCCTCCGACACACTCCGACCAACGGCTTCAAAAGAGGAGGGGCGGAAGTTACCAGGTTGAAGAGGAGTCGCAGGCGCAGGAACAGAATGCGAAGGCTGACGCTGGGCTGCTGCTCCTTGAGGCTGGGCAGAAGGGGAAGGTTGAGGGAGTGCAAGATCTTTAGCCTCCGACACACTCCGACCAACGGCTTCAAAAGAGGAGGGGCGGAAGTTACCAGGTTGAAGAGGAGTCGCAGGCGCAGGAACAGAATGCGAAGGCTGACGCTGGGCTGCTGCTCCTTGAGGCTGGGCAGAAGGGGAAGGTTGAGGGAGTGCAAGATCTTTAGCCTCCGCCACACTCCGACCAACGGCTTCAAAAGAGGAGGGGCGGAAGTTACCAGGTTGAAGAGGAGTCGCAGGCGCAGGAACAGAATGCGAAGGCTGACGCTGGGCTGCTGCTCCTTGAGGCTGGGCAGAAGGGGAAGGTTGAGGGAGTACAAGATCTTTAGCCTCCGACACACTCCGACCAACGGCTTCAAAAGAGGAGGGGCGGAAGTTACCAGGTTGAAGAGGAGTCGCAGGCGCAGGAACAGAATGCGAAGGCTGACGCTGGGCTGCTGCTCCTTGAGGCTGGGCAGAAGGGGAAGGTTGAGGGAGTGCAAGATCTTTAGCCTCCGACACACTCCGACCAACGGCTTCAAAAGAGGAGGGGCGGAAGTTACCAGGTTGAAGAGGAGTCGCAGGCGCAGGAACAGAATGCGAAGGCTGACGCTGGGCTGCTGCTCCTTGAGGCTGGGCAGAAGGGGAAGGTTGAGGGAGTGCAAGATCTTTAGCCTCCGACACACTCCGACCAACGGTTTCAAAAGAGGAGGGGCGGAAGTTACCAGGTTGAAGAGGAGTCGCAGGCGCAGGAACAGAATGCGAAGGCTGACGCTGGGCTGCTGCTCCTTGAGGCTGGGCAGAAGGGGAAGGTTGAGGGAGTGCAAGATCTTTAGCCTCCGCCACACTCCGACCAACGGCTTCAAAAGAGGAGGGGCGGAAGTTACCAGGTTGAAGAGGAGTCGCAGGCGCAGGAACAGAATGCGAAGGCTGACGCTGGGCTGCTGCTCCTTGAGGCTGGGCAGAAGGGGAAGGTTGAGGGAGTGCAAGATCCTTAGCATCCGCCACACTCCGACCAACGGCTTCAAAAGAGGAGGGGCGGAAGTTATCATCATCGCAAGCTAGCACCTGTCTAATTTCCATCAAAAACATTCTTCACCCGCCTCAGCAACATGGAAGCGCCCATCCATAATCATCAGCAGCGAAGTCACTGAAGACTGGTGAATATCTGAACCCGCTGAGCATTGCAAAGCTCGGGCAGTAAGGTCCGGCGTTTTTCGAAGGGAGGTGGGTATGGGCGTGTAGCGGAGCAGAGGTAGCAGAAGCATCAGATCCTCAACCTTTCGCTGAATTTGAAGAAGCAGAAAAAGAGGCTTGCCGCTGGTTTAAGCCAATGGCCAACGCTATCTTCTGTATCTCGGCAACTGCCCCATCAGAGGCCGTTATTCTGTCTGAAACAATGCAAAGTTGAGGCATTTGGATGAGCATGAGAAGGTAGAGGAGGCTGTAGCGTAGTTAGTTAGGCTGCAGACTGAAGGCTCTAGCCAAATCCGACCCAACGCTGGGGCGTTCCTCCTGCGGCCAGGAAGGAGAGCAATCCGCCGCTGCTGGCTGCCACTGAGGTTTCTGTAGCGGTGGCGATTGGCAGAGGAGAGAGAGAAGAAGGTGGTGCATTTGGATGAGCAACAGAAGGTAGAGGAGGCTGTAGCGTAGTTAGTTAGGCTGCAGACTGAAGGCTCTAGCCAAATCCGACCCAACGCTGGGGCGTTCCTCCTGCGGCCAGGAAGGAGAGCAATCCGCCGCTGCTGGCTGCCACTGAGGTTTCTGTAGCGGTGGCGATTGGCAGAGGAGAGAGAGAAGAAGGTGGTGCATTTGGATGAGCAACAGAAGGTAGAGGAGGCTGTAGCGTAGTTAGTTAGGCTGCAGACTGAAGGCTCTAGCCAAATCCGACCCAACGCTGGGGCGTTCCTCCTGCGGCCAGGAAGGAGAGCAATCCGCCGCTGCTGGCTGCCACTGAGGTTTCTGTAGCGGTGGCGGGTGCGATTGGCAGAGGAGAGAGAGAAGAAGGTGGTGCGGTAGGCGGTAAACCGTCGGTGAAGCCTTGTCCCGAATGTAGGATTCGACGTGCAATAATTGCAGACCGCCTTAAGGCACATAGCTACGACAATACACTAAGGCTCCGATGGTGCTGGAGGTTTGAGCTCTGTGCCCATAGTTTATGGTCGGAGGCTAGCCTCCAACCGGAGGAGGCCTCCGGTTTAAAAATAAATTCTGAGTTTATGGTCGGAGGGGATCCGGAGGAGTCCTCCGATTTACATGATACCCATTGGGGGTGGTCTAGGGCACCTCCGGATCCCCACCGGTGTCCATAACTCTTGATATGTGATGAGTTTAGACAATAGAAACATATCCTCATGCTCAGTATGCGATTTCCCATTCATCCAGAATAGGTATTGTCAATTACACTGCAAATTTTGAAATTGATGCTGAAAATGGGATTTTTCAAATTTGCCAAAATAACCACAATTTGCATATCAATTGATTTGTTTTGATACCGGGATTGCAAAAATTCTATTTTTAGCAAAATTTGTAAAACAAGGAATTCTCGGCTGTTGCCAAGAGATGCGCGGCCTTGTCCACATCATTAAGATATGAAATAATCAAGAAATGATATTGATTATGAAAAATATTTAAAAAACTGACATAGATCTATTTTTGGTTTCTGAGGGATTCAATGCGATTTAATTAATAATTATTAAGTTTAAAATGCAAATTTTCGAAAAATTTCGAATTTTAAGGTCTCCACTTTCGAGGTTTTTTGACCATAAATCAAGAACCAAGCAAAATGGCGCCGATCGCAAAAAAATGTCCCGAGCCACCACCCAGACGGACCTTCATGCAAAAAATCAGCCAATTTCGTTGAAAAACCGAGGAGTACGGGCTCCGGAATCACAACCTCATATATATATATATATATATATGCGGACAGACGGACGAAAAATGGGGTAACTGTATAAGCGGGCCTTGGCCGCCCGCCGCTCCGGGCAGGGCGCCAGAGCTCCTCCGGCCTCCGGGCATGGGTGCGGAGGCCCCTACGCTTCGCCTAGCATGCTTCGCATGCTAGGCTACGCTCCGGGGCCTCCGCACCCATGCCCTCCGGCCTCCGGAGCTCTGACTGCCCTGCCCTCCGCGGCAGGCGGCCTTCGGCCGTGCAAAAATTATTTTTTGCTATTTCCAACCTAATACCATTGGACCTCTTTCCATGCTCAAAACACTAGTTATTGGCTTCTTTGCTGCTTCACCCCTCAATTAATTGCTATTCAAGCTCTTCAACAATATGTAAAGGTGATAGAGCTGTGTTCAAGCAAGGGCAGGCAGGGTAGAGAGCAGATGATATCCCCCACTCAAGGCGGAGGAGACCTCTGCGCAGTGGAATAACCATAAACTCAGGCAAGTGAGATGTCCACTGCGCAGAGGAGACCTCCGGAGGCTAGCCTCCGGAGGCTAACCTCCGACCATAAACTATGAGCACTGGTCTCTCCAGCAGCTACCCCAATCCCAGCGTGCTGTCTAGCCCGATCAGCTAGCCCCGAACAATCTTGGAATCTTAAAATGGGCTGATGAGGTGGAAAAACCGAAAAGAATGGTAGTCCGGAGATGTGACCTGCCCTGTGTACTCAGTATCCAAGAGCTTTGAAACTTTCCATCTGCTGGAATTGCATTTCCCTCGCCTGCTGTTTCTTTTCATTTTACAATCCTTTATCTGCAAAATAAGAATAATTTCGGCTTAGCTAAACAATCCCCTTTCAATGGCTTTGCTCACCATAAATCATAAATAATGTTTGCTTTTAAATATGAAGAAAGCAAAGTAGAGCGACTTAGCAAAACAAACACGGTTCAAACAAACTTTTTCGAAGATATTGAGCAGTAAAGGTGTTTTTAAACGCAGAATCTGCATTCAGAACCAGCAAAGCCGAAGCAAAGGGCCCAATAGAGATCGCATAAGACGGCGGACAGCTTAAAACATTTCGAGAAAAGGAAGTAGGAATAGTATTAGCGTGTGTTTGTGTTCATTTTCCGTACTCCCATGTATCTTCATTCGCCATCCACCGCTATCACACTCATAATAGTGAACGAGCGTCAAAACAAACCTATTACTCAATAATCAAAATGCCTTGTATTTTTTAATTATGTATTTTGAGTAGTTTTTGCTTTTCAGCAGCGTTGTCGCTTTAATCGCGGGTCGCTTTATCACGTGGCACTTTTATCACGAGGCTAAAAGTAAAGAATAAAATAAGATACAGGGTCCCTAAAGTTATGGATTTGAAAAAGAAATAAAAATACAATTTTGAGGAAATTCAATACTGTCGGGGTGGAAGTGGTAGGTTGGGAGGGGATGAGGTGTGGGTGATGAAATCCCGAGCCCTGACAGCGTTGGCAAGGGTGTGCGAGATGTCGGCGGTGAGGATGGAGACGCGCTTCTTGTGGAGGCGGTGGGCCTTGGCGAAGCCAGAGAAGGTCACGGTGTCGCGCAAGCACAAACCCTCCACCACCAAGTTTTCTTAGAAGGTCTCCAAGGGGGTTGGACAGAGGATAGGAGTGAATGTGAGGAGAGTGTGGCAAGAGGTGCCCCAGCGGGCGAGCTGTGTCTGGGGGGAGGCGGGAAAGGTCGGGAGCCAATGAGCGTGGAGCATACGAAGTGGGGAAGGAGGGAGCGGACTCTCACAACGAGAAGTACTGTCTCCAGGCTCCCTGCACTCCCACGCCCCGACAGTGCTCCCAGGCCTCTTTGACAGCAAAGCGGGGAAAGAGGAAGAATCACCATGCTAGGCATGAACATGAAGCAGATGGTGAAGAGCACCCCAAAGGCGACAGAGGAGGGCCCTAGAGTGAAACTAGGCCAAAAGAGAATGCGAAAGCTCAACAGGGGGCAATAGGCCTGGAGCAAAACAAAGGGAATAAAAGAGAAGAAATAGGCTGAAGTGGGAAGGGGGAGGATCAGCAGTAATCATGGTCGATGACGGACGGGGGGTGGAAGGCGAGGCCGCGCGTATGGGCGGAACCCGCCAGCTCCCCACTCGACTCGTCAGCTTCCTCCTCGATCTCGCTGGGGACGGGGCAGGCAGCATCGGCTGGGACTTGATCTGCTTCTTCCACCTCAGCCTCCAGGGGCAGAAGGTGGGAGATGGAGTGGTCCGAGGCATAGCCAGAGCTGTCGATGATGCGGACGTAGCGACAGACGCCGTCCTTGCCCACGTACTTCTTCACCACTCACTTGGGCTTGGGGCTGGCCAGGAGATAGGCCTTGGAGATGGAGATGTAGGAGTCCTTGCCCAGGCGCTGCTGCTCGAAGCCACGCTCCACCAACCAGTGCTTGTACTCCAAGCGCCAGCGGCTCCAGAAGGTGTCCTGGGAGTTGCTGAGAAGGCGAGCCAGATCGCGGAGACGGCGGGAGAGGCCTTGGGAGTAGGTGTAGGTCTGGTACTGGGCGAGGCCAAAGCTGGCGTCTCCTCCCAGGAGGTGTGCGGGGGTGAGGGGCTGTAGGTCGTTGGGGGCATCGGTGAGGGGAAGGAGAGGACGGGCGTTGAGGCCGGCCTCGATGTCGGAGAGGAGGGTGAGTAGGGCGAAGTCGTCGAGGCGGCTCTTGTAGAGGGCGGGACGCAGACTCTTCTTGACGAGAGACACCAGTCGCTCCACCGCTCCCATCCGCCATGGCGCTCGAACTGGAGAGAAGGAGAGCTTGAGCTGGTGGTTGGCGGCGAAGGCGCGGAGGACGAGGACGAGGGCGGTGGCTCTGTCCAGGTAGACGGTGCCGGAGCGTAGTCCACGCTTGGCCCAGAAGCGACGCAGAGCCTCGATGACGGCCTCCGTGGAGTATGCCTGGAGGAGCTCCAGATGGATGGCGCGGCTGACGGCGCAGGTGAGCAGGAGCACCCATCGCTTCTTGGGTTTGGAGTAGCTGTTGGCATAGCTCTCGATGGGGCCAAGCTGGTCGATGAGGACGTGGGTGAAGGCAGGGAGGCCGCACTTGAGGCGGTTGTCAGGAAGGAGGCTGGCAGAGGGCTTGGGCAGCATGGGGCCATAGTACTTGCACTTGGCGCAGAGCTTCACCGCCTTCTTAGCCACCGACAGTCCACCCATCAGCCAGCACTGCTCTTGTACTCGTCCTAGCATTGTCCGTAGAGGAGGATGAAGGAGGCGCTGATGAGTCTGAAGTAGACGTAGCTGGGCAAGACGGGAATGGCTGGGTAGGAGATAGGGCTGATGATCTGTGATGCGGGTGCCCAGGCGAATGATGCCGGCGCCGTCCACGAAGAGGTTGAGGGAGCGGACGATCTTGTGCTGCCGGGTCTTCTGCTCCTGGATGGCCTTGGCGAGGCCGGGCCAGGTGCGCGTCTGCTCCATCTTCACCAGCCGCATGAACACCGCTTCCTTCTCCTGCTCTGTCACCCGGCCGGAGTAGCCATGGTTGAGGAGCATGCGAAAGAGGAAGGTGAAGCGGAGGAGAAGGCGGTGAAGGGAGTTGCTGGAGGCGAGAATGCCGTCGATGAACTCGTGGTCGAAGACGGGGGTGGCGATGTTGACGCTGGTGACGGCCCAGGCGGTGGTGTCGCGCTTGATCCCGTCCCGCTCGTCCTCCGGCACCTCGGCCTCGAAGTCCTTGCCCGCTCTCCAGGCTGGCCACTGCTCCCAGGGTGCCTGTAGGAAGGCGGGTCTGCTGTGGAAGGTGGCGAGGTCCTTGAAGAGGTGGGGCTTGGTGACATAGTCAGCGACGTTGAGGTCGGTGGGTACGAAGCGACGGCTGACGCCGCCCAGCTTCCCGTCCAGCTCCTTCATCTCCCGGATGCGCTTGCTCTCATAGGCTCGCAACGTCCCTCGCTCCTCCATCCAGTAGAGGACGGTCTTGGAGTCGATGAAGTGGTAGACTTGGTCCAGCTTGGAGCAGTGTTGCCGTTTTTTTCAAAAATTATACATACATTCACATTACAATACAGGGGTCCCAAAAAATATACATACATTCACATTAGAATATGGTATAAGTCCCGTTATACATACAATATTATGGGTTATACAATATGGGATATTGTATTATTGTCTATTATACATTGAGAATAACCATTTTTTTACGCTAAACAGCGAACAGCACAGAGAAGCTGGAGCCTTTGCTGCATCTCTGCAATCTATGCATTGGTTGCATGGCGAACAGCACAGAGAAGCTGGAGCCTTTGCTGCACCTTTGCAATCTATGCATTGGTTGCATGGTGAACAGCACAGAGTAAGCTGGAGCCTTTGCTGCACCTCTGCAATCTATGCATTGGTTGCATGGCGAACAGCACAGAGAAGCTGGAGCCTTTGCTGCACCTCTGCAATCTATGCATTGGTTGCATGGCGAACAGCACAGAGAAGCTGGAGACTTTGCTGCACCTCTGCAATCTATGCATTGGTTGCATGGCGAACAGCACAGAGAAGCTGGAGCCTTTGCTGCACCTCTGCAATCTATGCATTGGTTGCATGGCGAACAGCACAGAGAAGCTGGAGCCTTTGCTGCACCTCTGCAATCTATGCATTGGTTGCATGGCGAACAGCACAGAGAAGCTGAAGCCTTTGCTGCACCTCTACAATCTATGCGGCGTAACGCCGAAATGGCGTAACGCCTAAACGGCGTAACGCCGAAATGGCGTAACGCCGAATCGGCGTAACGCCAAATCGGCGTAACGCCAAATCGGCGTAACGCCGAATCGGCGTAACGCCATTTCGGCATAACGCCAACAGCACAGAGAAGTGGAGCCTTTGCTGCACCTCTGCATATTATGCATTGGTTGCATGGCGAACAGCACAGAGAAGCTGGAGCCTTTGCTGCACCTCTGCAATCTATGCATTGGTTGCATGGCGAACAGCACAGAGAAGCTGGAGCCTTTGCTGCACCTCTGCAATCTATGCATTGGTTGCATGGCGAACAGCACAGAGAAGCTGGAGCCTTTGCTGCACCTCTGCAATCTATGCATTGGTTGCATGGCGAACAGCACAGAGAAGCTGGAGCCTTTGCTGCACCTCTGCAATCTATGCATTGGTTGCATGGCGAACAGCACAGAGAAGCTGGAGCCTTTGCTGCACCTCTGTAATCTATGCATTGGTTGCATGGCGAACAGCACAGAGTAAGCTGGAGCCTTTGCTGCACCTCTGCATTCTATGCATTGGTTGCATGGCGAACAGCACAGAGAAGCTGGAGCCTTTGCTGCACCTTTGCAATCTATGCATTGGTTGCATGGCGAACAGCACAGAGAAGCTGGAGCCTTTGCTGCACCTCGGCAATCTATGCATTGGTTGCATGGCGAACAGCACAGAGAAGCTGGAGCCTTTGCTGCACCTCTGCAATCTATGCATTGGTTGCATGGCGAACAGCACAGAGTAAGCTGGAGCCTTTGCTGCACCTCTGCAATCTATGCATTGGTTGCATGGCGAACAGCACAGAGAAGCTGGAGCCTTTGCTGCACCTCTGCAATCTATGCATTGGTTGCATGGCGAACTGCACAGAGAAGCTGGAGCCTTTGCTGCACCTCTGCAATCTATGCATTGGTTGCATGGCGAACAGCACAGAGAAGCTGGAGCCTTTGCTGCACCTCTGCAATCTATGCATTGGTTGCATGGCGAACAGCACAGAGAAGCTGGAGCCTTTGCTGCACCTCTGCAATCTATGCATTGGTTGCATGGCGAACAGCACAGAGAAGCTGGAGCCTTTGCTGCACCTCTGCAATCTATGCATTGGTTGCATGGCGAACAGCACAGAGAAGCTGGAGCCTTTGCTGCACCTCTGCAATCTATGCATTGGTTGCATGGCGAACAGCACAGAGTAAGCTGGAGCCTTTGCTGCACCTCTGCAATCTATGCATTGGTTGCATGGCGAACAGCACAGAGAAGCTGGAGCCTTTGCTGCACCTCTGTAATCTATGCATTGGTTGCATGGCGAACAGCACAGAGTAAGCTGGAGCCTTTGCTGCACCTCTGCAATCTATGCATTGGTTGCATGGCGAACAGCACAGAGAAGCTGGAGCCTTTGCTGCACCTTTGCAATCTATGCATTGGTTGCATGGCGAACAGCACAGAGAAGCTGAAGCCTTTGCTGCACCTCTACAATCTATGCGGCGTAACGCCGAAATGGCGTAACGCCTAAACGGCGTAACGCCGAAATGGCGTAACGCCGAATCGGCGTAACGCCAAATCGGCGTAACGCCAAATCGGCGTAACGCCGAATCGGCGTAACGCCATTTCGGCATAACGCCAACAGCACAGAGAAGCTGGAGCCTTTGCTGCACCTCTGCAATCTATGCATTGGTTGCATGGCGAACAGCACAGAGAAGCTGGAGCCTTTGCTGCACCTCTGCAATCTATGCATTGGTTGCATGGCGAACAGCACAGAGAAGCTGGAGCCTTTGCTGCACCTCTGTAATCTATGCATTGGTTGCATGGCGAACAGCACAGAGTAAGCTGGAGCCTTTGCTGCACCTCTGCAATCTATGCATTGGTTGCATGGCGAACAGCACAGAGAAGCTGGAGCCTTTGCTGCACCTTTGCAATCTATGCATTGGTTGCATGGCGAACAGCACAGAGAAGCTGAAGCCTTTGCTGCACCTCTACAATCTATGCGGCGTAACGCCGAAATGGCGTAACGCCTAAACGGCGTAACGCCGAAATGGCGTAACGCCGAATCGGCGTAACGCCAAATCGGCGTAACGCCAAATCGGCGTAACGCCGAATCGGCGTAACGCCATTTCGGCATAACGCCAACAGCACAGAGAAGCTGGAGCCTTTGCTGCACCTCTGCAATCTATGCATTGGTTGCATGGCGAACAGCACAGAGAAGCTGGAGCCTTTGCTGCACCTCTGCAATCTATGCATTGGTTGCATGGCGAACAGCACAGAGAAGCTGGAGCCTTTGCTGCACCTCTGCAATCTATGCATTGGTTGCATGGCGAACAGCACAGAGAAGCTGGAGCCTTTGCTGCACCTCTGCAATCTATGCATTGGTTGCATGGCGAACAGCACAGAGAAGCTGGAGCCTTTGCTGCACCTCTGCAATCTATGCATTGGTTGCATGGCGAACAGCACAGAGAAGCTGGAGCCTTTGCTGCACCTCTGCAATCTATGCATTGGTTGCATGGCGAACAGCACAGAGAAGCTGGAGCCTTTGCTGCACCTCTGCAATCTATGCATTGGTTGCATGGCGAACAGCACAGAGAAGCTGGAGCCTTTGCTGCACCTCTGCAATCTATGCATTGGTTGCATGGCGAACAGCACAGAGAAGCTGGAGCCTTTGCTGCACCTCTGCAATCTATGCATTGGTTGCATGGCGAACAGCACAGAGAAGCTGGAGCCTTTGCTGCACCTTTGCAATCTATGCATTGGTTGCATGGCGAACAGCACAGAGAAGCTGAAGCCTTTGCTGCACCTCTACAATCTATGCGGCGTAACGCCGAAATGGCGTAACGCCTAAACGGCGTAACGCCGAAATGGCGTAACGCCGAATCGGCGTAACGCCAAATCGGCGTAGCCAAATCGGCGTAACGCCGAATCGGCGTACGCTTTCGGCATAACGCCAACAGCACAGAGAAGCTGGAGCCTTTGGCTGCAACTCTGCAATCTATGCATTGGTTGCATGGCGAACAGCACAGAGAAGCTGGAGCCTTTGCTGCACCTCTGCAATCTATGCATTGGTTGCATGGCGAACAGCACAGAGTAAGCTGGAGCCTTTGCTGCACCTCTGCAATCTATGCATTGGTTGCATGGCGAACAGCACAGAGAAGCTGGAGCCTTTGCTGCACCTCTGGAATCTATGCAGTGGTTGCATGGCGAACAGCACAGAGTAAGCTGGAGCCTTTGCTGCACCTCTGCAATCTATGCATTGGTTGCATGGCGAACAGCACAGAGAAGCTGGAGCCTTTGCTGCACCTTTGCAATCTATGCATTGGTTGCATGGCGAACAGCACAGAGAAGCTGAAGCCTTTGCTGCACCTCTACAATCTATGCGGCGTAACGCCGAAATGGCGTAACGCCTAAACGGCGTAACGCCGAAATGGCGTAACGCCGAATCGGCGTAACGCCAAATCGGCGTAACGCCAAATCGGCGTAACGCCGAATCGGCGTAACGCCATTTCGGCATAACGCCAACAGCACAGAGAAGCTGGAGCCTTTGCTGCACCTCTGCAATCTATGCATTGGTTGCATGGCGAACAGCACAGAGAAGCTGGAGCCTTTGCTGCACCTCTGCAATCTATGCATTGGTTGCATGGCGAACAGCACAGAGAAGCTGGAGCCTTTGCTGCACCTCTGCAATCTATGCATTGGTTGCATGGCGAACAGCACAGAGAAGCTGGAGCCTTTGCTGCACCTCTGCAATCTATGCATTGGTTGCATGGCGAACAGCACAGAGAAGCTGGAGCCTTTGCTGCACCTTTGCAATCTATGCATTGGTTGCATGGCGAACAGCACAGAGAAGCTGAAGCCTTTGCTGCACCTCTACAATCTATGCGGCGTAACGCCGAAATGGCGTAACGCCTAAACGGCGTAACGCCGAAATGGCGTAACGCCGAATCGGCGTAACGCCAAA